>PVJS01045678.1:0-16139 GCA_004027185.1 Glis glis
AAAAAAAAAAAAAAAAAAAAAAAAGAAACATAACAGCTAGCATGAAATTCTGCTTTAATGGGAAAAAATGGGACAAAACCAAAAGTAAACCAAGCATGGTAGCACACTCCTGTAATCCCAGTGACTCAGGAAGCTGAAGCAGGAAGATTCCAAGTTTGAGACCAGCCTTAGCAACTTAATGAGGCCCTGTCTCAAAATAAAAAATAAAAAGGGCTGGTAGAACATCCCTGGGCTCAATCCCCAGTGTAGCCAAATAAATAAATGAACAAATTCATATAATAAGCTTTTTATTTTTTTTTTTTGCGGTACCGGGGATTGAACCCAGGGGCAATTTACCTCCGAGCTACACCCCCGGCCCTATTTTTTATACTTTATTTTGAAACAGGGTCTCACGAAGTTGCGGAGGGCCTCACTAAGTAGCTAAGGCTGGCCTTGAACCCGGATCCTCCAGTCTCTGTCTTCCAAGTACTGGGATTACAAGTGTGCGCCACCATGCCCGGCTTCATATAATAAGCTTTAAAGAAGTAAAAAACATTTGGGGAGCCAGGTGTGGTGGCACACGCTTGTAAACCCAGTACTTGGGAGGTAGAGACAGGAGGATCCCAGGTTCAAGGACAGCCTCAGCAAGTAGTGGGACTCTTAGCAATCTACCAAGACCTTGTTTTTCAAAATAAAAATAAATTAGGGCTAAGGATGTAGCTTGTCCCTGGGTTCAATCCTTGGTACCACAAAACAAAACAAAAACTTTTGGGGAGAACTTGTTTTTCCTAAGAAAACAAACAAAACTCCCAAAACCAAGACCAACTGTTTTATTTTATTTATTTATTTTTTTGGTGGTAGTAGGGATTGAAACCAGGGGCATTTTACCTCTGAGCTACACCCCCAGCCTTATTTTATTTTTTATTTTGAAACAGGGTCTCTCTAGGTTGCTGAGGTTGTCCTCAAACCTGCAATCCTCCCATCTCAGCCTCCCAACGACTGGGATTTTTGGATTATAGGTGTGTGCCCACTTATTTTAAAGTATTTTAAACTTAGTTTTCAGGGTGCCAGTTTATCGTACCCACAATTTATCTAATACTAGAATAACACTGTACGTGGATTTAGATAAGATACTTACTGTGCTGCTCCTTCCCTGAGGAGATTATCATTATTAAGTAGTAGCCGGACATCTGAGGAGGAAAATGTTGAAATGTTGAGTACAGTATGCATTTGAGAAGTTTTAGTAGATTTCTAGAATAAAATTTTAGAATTCTAGAATAGGCTGTGCACAATCAGCCTTTAGATATACTATATGTGCAGAAATTCTAAAAGTGCTGATGAACACATGCTAATGTTAATAGGTTTGCTTACAATTATTTGCACTATAATAATTCAACAATAAATTCTAGAGGAATTTCATAGCAAAAGAAAAACATGGTTTGCAAAAGGCCAACTTAGGACTATTCACTTATTTTACTTTTTTTTTGTAGTGCTACAGATTGAACCCGGGGCCTCACACATGCTAGGCAAGGGATTTACTACTGAATTACGTCCCCAAGAGGACTATTTATTTTATATTTAAGTGAATCCGAGATTAAGAATTAAAGGTCTTTCTACAATACCAGATGAAGAAAGCTGCTCACAATTCAACCAGAGGCATTAAAATCTTAAACATATTTTTCTCAAAAATCTAACATAGACGTATACAACCTTTCTAAAAAGGTTGTATGTAAGAGTCTAGTTATTTTTCTTTGTTACTAGGAAACTACCAAGCAATTATTTTAAGAGGGAAGGCTAACTATAAGCCAAAGGCCACTGATTTTTCAGAGCTTCTGAGAGAAGGATCTAGTGGTAGCCAAGATATGCCAATAAAAATCAGCCCCCATGCCTAGAGTAGCTTGCTAATTCCTAATCTAATGCTCTGGGGTTCCAGCTGTTCTCATGATATTCCTGTAAAATACATTCAGTTGTCAGAAATAAAACAAAGGATTTCTAACTACAAAGGACATTAATTTTGTTAGGCCAAGAATTTATTTGAGTTCAAGTTTAAGGAGAACTTTCTAAAAGCTCAGATGTTGAAAATTTACATTTTGTCAATGTTGGAAGAAAGACTAAGGTAGCTGGGCCAAGGTGGCACAGGCCTGTAATACCATTACTTGGGAAGCTGAGACTGCAAGTTCAAGGTCAGCCTTGGCAATTTAGCAAGACCTTGTCTTAAAATAAAAAAATAAAAAGGGCTATGGGTGTAGCTCAGTGGTAGAGCACCCCTGGGTTCAATCCCCAGTACTACAAACACAAAAAAAAAGACAATGGTTTAAAAGTCAAGACTAAAGCCGGGCGTGGTGGTGCACGCTTGAAATCTCAGTACTTGGGAGGCTGAGACGGGGGATCTGGGTTCACAGCCAGTCTCAGGTACTTAGTGAGGCCCTCCGCAACTTAGTGAGACCCTGTTTCAAAATAAAAAATATAAAAGAGGGCTGGGGGTGTAGCCCAAAGGTAGAATGCCCCTGGGTTCAATCCCCAGTACTGGAAAAACAAACAAATAAAAGTCAAGACTAGGGTTTAAAAGTCTACATTTGTTTTCCTTACTGTCAGGGCTCAAAATCCACAAATGACTTTATAAAGAATATCTTACTTCTGTTGTATTTTATATTCCTGTGGTACATGTTTATATGTTTCTCTACTTACTTTTTCTCTGCATCATTAATTTTACCAAGGAGATTGCTGACTGTTCTACCACGTGTGGCACTCTGGGCCAGGTCCAGATGAATATTGCACAATTCTTCTCAAATAGCTAAGCTTCTAATATAAAACTAGAATTTCAAAGTGAATGCTTGCTTAAAGTGAACCAGATGCACAAATATTATGATTTTACTTAAGAGAACTATAAAATAAATTACTTTAATAATTTAAAATAGGACTATGACAACTGATCATAAAGGTCAAGATGCCCCATGGACATGGCATTTTTTTTTATCTTTCTAAGTTGTGCTAAGACAGTGAATAGTATGAAAGGTTATAAATGTACTGGAATAGTGATTCCCAAATTAGCTATGACTCAGAATTACCTGGTAAAGAACTTGTTAAAACATAGATTACTCAATTCCACCCCAGATCTAATGAATGAGAATTCTGAAGGGATGATTAACCTTGAATCTAAATTTAATAACTTTCCCAGATGCAGTCAAGTCAACCCTAGTGGCCCTAGAAGGTGTCTTACAGCATGGTTTTGTTTTTTGTACTGGGGAATGAATCCAGGGGCATTCTATCTCCAAGCTACATCCTCAGCCCTTTTTATTTTTTATTTTGAAACAGGGTCTCACCAAATTGCTGAGGCTGGCCTCCAGCCTGTAATCCTCCTGTCTTAGCCTCCCAAGCAAGTGCTGGGATTACAGGTGTGTGCCACCATGCCCAGCTTTATGAGACTTCTTTTTTTTTTTTTTTTAGTTCTAGAGATCAAACCCAGGGGCATTCTACCTCCAAGTTATCCCCAAAGCCCTTTTTATTTTTATTTTTTTGAAACAGGGTCTTGCTAGGTTGCTGAGCGCCTCACTACATTGTTCAGGCTGTCCTCGAACCTTCAATCCTCGTGTCTCAGCCTCCCAAGTACTGGGATTACAATTGTGTGCCACCACACCCAGCTTGTATGGGACTTCTTGAGTGAGAGTACTGATGAAATTTAAGCTGTATTTATCATGATAAAAAAATTATAAAAGCAATTTAATATTGTTTCTATATTTTTTAAAATTAAATTATTTAAATCTTTTCTCACCTAAGATAGGTATCTTAAGTAATGGGTTAAAAGCTTGCTTTTGCCTTAGACCTGGTACTGAACCCCGACTTTGACTCTAACTAGCTGGGTGACCTTGAACAAGCTATTTCAATCTCGCTGAATGTTGATTTCCTTAGTAAAAGCTACAACACGTCATATGGATTAAGAGGTAGCAAGTATTCAATAATGACAGTAATTAAGTAGGGTTTAAAATAACTAAATGGTAATCTTTACTTACCATTGAATACTTCATTAAATTCCCCTGGGGGAGCATGAGTGATGAATTTAGCAGCTATGCGTACCTAAAAAGAAATAAAATTTACAGTAAGTGCATTATAAAGAGTAACATAAAAGAAGGAATTAACAGATTATGAAATTTTTGTATTATCTCTTGAAATAAATTTCCTGTTTATTTTTATTTTTTGGTACTGGAGATTGAGCCCAGGGGTATTTTACTTCCGAGCTATACCCCCAGCCCTAGTTTATTTTGAAAGAGGGTCTCACTAAGTTGCAGGGGCCTCACTAAGTTGCTGAGACTAGCCGCAAACTCCTGTCTCAGCCTCCCAAGTACTGGGATTACATGTGTGTGCCACTGCACACCTGTAATAAAATAGGAAGCCGGGGTCTCACTAAGTTGCTGAGGGAAAGGGTCAAAATTCTATAGCAACCTTCATAATGAGGAAACATAAATAAGCATTGTCATTAATTTTAAAGGTAGGACAAAGATGACACCTGTCACCTCTACTATTCAACACTATATTAGAGGTTCTGAAAAATACTATGGAAAATATTTCTGTTATTCAATCTGACCTTCCACTTCTGTCCCCTATAGTCATTCTCCGTCTCTGGATCATCTATTATAAATGTATGTTAAATGTTAGGATTGGACAGGTGTGGTGGTACATGCCTGTAATCCCCACAACTGGGAAGGCTAAGGCAGGAGGATCCAAGTTCGAGGCCAGCCTGGGCAACTTAGCTAGACTCTATCTCAAAATAAAAGAGGGCTGGGGGTATAGCTAAGTTACTATAGTGTTTGCCCAACATGTACAAGGCCCCTGCGTTCAATCCTTAGTATAAAAAAGAAAGTTAGGATCTAACCTGTGTCTCTCATATATATCTTGTCATTTTATACTTTGGTGAGAACTCCTCAGCTTCATTTTCTAGTTCACTGACAGCTCTTCAGCTGTGCATACTTGCTGTTCAGATGATTATTTTTTTGCAGTGCTGGGGGCTGCCAGAGCCTTGTGCATGCTGAGCAAGCACTCTACCACTGAGCTACCCCCCAGCCCTGGTAACTTTTTTGTGTGTAATAATCTTTATGTAGATTTTAACAGTTCGGTGCTCCCCTTAGCTTGCCTGTTCAGTTTACCTGTAGCTTGACTCTAGTCATTGTAGGGGAGGGGAGGAGTAGACTTGCTGCTGTTGCTCAGGGTATGGGAGTAGAATACCTTCTGAGTGAGCCTAAGGGACATCAGCTGCCTGGGACACTGCCCCACCTCTTTGGTCCCAGCACTCATACTCAGCACTATACTCTTTTTTTTTTTTTCCAGTACTGGGGATTGAACCCAGGGGCATTCTACCTCCGAGCTACACCCCTGGCCCTATTTTTTATCCTTTATTTTGAAACCGGGTCTCACGAAGTTAAGGAGGGCCTTACTAAGTAGCTGAGGCTGGCCAGGAGCCCAGATCCTCCGATCTTCGCCTCCCAAGTACTGGGATTACAAGCGTGCGCTACCACGCCCGGCTTTTTATTCTTTATTTTGAAAGAGGGTCTCACTAAGTTGTGGAGGGCCTCACTAAGTAGCTGAGGCTGGCTGTGAATCCAGATCCTTCAGTCTCAGCCTCCCAAGTACTGGGATTACAAGCGTGCGCCACCACACCCAGCAGCCTCAGCTACTTAATGAGGCCCTCTGAAACTTAGTGAGACCCTGTTTCAAAGTAAATAAAAAATAGGGCTGGAGGACAGCTCAGAGGTAGAATGCCCCTGGGTTCAATTTCCAGTACCGCCAAAAACAAACAAAAAAGAAGTCAAAACATGGTATGTGAACTAACTAGCAACAGGCATGAGGAATTCACACCACACATACCTCAGAGTATTACTTACATAAAGTTTGAGAACCCTACCATGATATGGTAATTACAGATAATATATTATTTTTCTAAAAATAATGAAAATTGGCAGAGATTAAGAGGAAATATCTCGTAAGGCCCTTATAGTAATTGAACAAAACCAGTAAAAATGGGTTCTAGTCAGGAAGAAATACTGCTCAATGCATAAAATATTACATGAGACTGTTGCAATATAGATTTCCAACTGTGTTTATTGTCCTTGTGTATGTACACTTATATTCTATAGTTGTTGACTGCTGGTGTCAATCACAAGTTAAGAAACTGGTAAACCTATTTTGAATAATAAACTTGCTTTTTTAGTCCAGTTGTGGCAAATCTATCCCACTCTTTTCCAAGGTGCATTTCCCATAATCCTTACATAATTGTGAAATTCCTCTCAGCAAACAAAGTGTTTATAGACTAAAAATTAGCATATACATATCCATACTCTATCAAAAAAAGCATCCTGCCGGGCGTGGTGGCGCACGCTTGTAATCCCAGTACTTTGGGAGGCAGAGACCAGAGGATCCGGGTTCGCGGCCAGCCTCAGCTCTCTCTCTTTCCCTGTCTCTCCCTCCCTCCCTGTCTCTCTCTCCCTTTCTACTTAGCAAGGCCCTCAGCAACTTCGTGAGACCCGGTTTCAAAATAAAGCATAAAAAATAGGGCCGTGGGCATAGCACGGAGGTAGAACGCCCCTGCGTTCAATCCCCGGTACCGCAAAAAAAAAAAGCATCCTCCATAAAAGAAATAAAGATATAGCTGTAAAATTTTACAGATTCTTATTTAACAAAACATTTAGATGTATAGTTGTAAAAGTTATCAAACTGAAAATTAAAGACACTAATGCTTCTGAAGTCCTGCCAAAATTTTCAAAAGTTATAAAGTCTGATGAAAATGGTACAAGTGGAAGAATAATAGTTTGGATAATGGATGAACTAACACTGCATATAAAAAAGTAAAAGTCTGCTAGGTGCAGTGACCTAATCCTATAATCCCAGAGACTCCAGAGGCCGAGGCAGGAGGATCACAATTTAAAGCCAGCTTCAACTAATTAGCAAGACCCTGTTTCAAAATAAAAAAATAAAAAGGGATGGGGATTTAGCTCAGTGATAAGGTGCCCCTGGGTTCAATCCCGAGTACAAAAGAACAAAAAGTAACAGTTTACCAAACTAGGAACAGAAGTATAATAAAGTATAATAAAGTATAATAAAGACTGAAGACTGAATAAGACATTGTCACTGCCCTCAAAGATCTGACCTCTAGTAATCCTACCTAGAGTCAGCTAGTGGGTATTAAATACAGAGCTAGCCACAAAAGCAGGTACAATCAGCTCTACTTATGCACAGAAAAATGGGGTGGTCTTTAATGGCAATGCAGTTTGAGCTGGACTGGAGACTAAGTAACGAGGGAAGGCATTCCAGGCAGAGGAAACATAACGTACAAACTCAAAAGACGTGCCTTAAACCAAATGAAGACATTAAAAGGATTTGTAAAATGAAAACTAATGCTACCCTTCATATTAATTCTTTTTTGTTGTTGTTTTGAAAAACAAAGGTTTTTTTGTTTGTTTGTTTTGTGGTACTGGGGATTGAACCCAGGGGCATTCTATCTTTGAGCTAAAACCCCAGCCCTATTTTATTTTGAAACAGGGACTAACTAGGTTGCTGAGTCTCACTATGTTGCTGAGGCTGTCCCTGAACCTGTGATCTTCCTGTCTCAGCCTCCCAAGTACTGGGATTACAGGCATGCGCCACGGACACCCAGCAAGAAAACAAAGAGTTTTTTTTTGTTGTTGTTGTTTTTTGGCGGTACCAGGGATTGAACCCAGGGGCATTCTACCTCCAAGTTACACTCCCAGCCCTATTTTTTATTCTTTATTTTGAAACAGGGTCTCCCTAAGTTGCGGAGGGCCTCACTAAGTAGCCGAGGCTGGCCGCGAACCCGGATCCTCTGGTCTCAGTCTCCCAAATACTGGGATTACAAGTGTGCGCCACCACGCCCGGCAAAAAGCAAAGGTTTTTAAAAGAACAAAATACGTTTAGCATGGTGGCACACGCCTCTAACCTGCCTCAAACCTGCAATCCTCCTGTTTCAGCCTTCTACAAGTACTGGGTTTACGGGTGTGCACTACCATGCCTGGCTTAAAAATTCAATTTTTTTTTGTGTGGTACTGGGTTTACAGGTGTGCACTACCATGCCTGGCTTAAAAATTCAATTTTTTGGGGGGGGGTACTGGGAATTGAATCCAGAGGCATTCTACCTCCAAGCCACACCCCTATTCCTATTTTTTTATTCTTTATTTTGAAACAGGGTCTCACTAAATTGCGGAGGGCCTCACTAAGTAGATGAGGCTAGCCACGAACCTGGATCCTCCGGTCTCAGCCTCCCAAGTACTGGGATTACAAGCATGTGCCACCACGCCCGACTAAAAATTCAATTTTTAAGAGTGTAAACGGGTCCTTAGAGCAAAAAAGTTTGAGAACAGCTCTATTTGCTGACATGGCTGTTATCTATATGCAGTTAAGTGAAAAGTACTTACAAAATAGTGTAATGCTGGTTTTATTAAAATTTTAAATATTTACACATATGAATAGCTACTAAATGTTAACTGGGACTATATCTAATGGTAATATTACAAGATATTTTTCTTTTGGGGGGCTTATCTCTGTATAAAAGAACATAATTACTTGTGTGATAAGAAGTAAAAAAAATGTTTTTCTTAAAGAAAAAAAGAACATGTCAACATCCCTCATCCCTTAAATTAATTTTTTAAAAGATAAAAGGGGCCCAGGTGTGGTACACATCAGTAATCCTAGGACTTGGGAGGCTGAGACAGGAGGGAGGACTGCAGGTTCTAGGACAGTCTCAGGAACTTAGTAAAGCCCTTGGCAACTTAGTGAGACCCTGTTTCAAAATAAAAAATAGGGCTGGGGGCCGGGTGTGGTGGCGCACGCTTGTAATACCAGTACTTTGGGAGGCGGAGACTGGAGGATACGGGTTCGCGGCCAGCCTCAGCTCTCTCGCTGTCCCTCTCTCTCTCCCTCTCTCTCGCTCTCTCTCTCTCCTTAGCGAGGCCCTCCGCAACTTCGTGAGACCCGGTTTCAAAATAAAGTATAAAAAATAGGGCCGGGGGCGTAGCGCGGAGGTAGAATGCCCCTGCGTTCAATCCCCGGTACCGCAAAAAAAAAAAAAAAAAAAATAGGGCTGGGGGTGTAGCTCAGAGGTAGAATACCCCTGGGTTTAATCCCCAGTACCCCCCCACACACACATAAAAAAAAACCCACAAAAAATATTAAAGAGGACCAGGTGTGGTTACTCACACCTGTAATGCCAGTACTTGGAAAGCTGAGACAGAGGATTCCAAGTCTGAGGTCATATGGGTAATTTAGTGAGACCCTGACTCATAATAAAAAATAAAAGGGGCTGGGGGGTGCAGCTCAGTACTTGGGAGGCTGAGACAGGAGGTTCACTGGTTCAAAGCCAGCAGTACATGATAACTTAGGGAGACTCCTTCAAAATAAAAAATAAAAATGGCTGGGGGTGCAACTCAGTGGTAGAGAGCTCCTGGTTTCAACCCCAGCACCCCACCCCTGCAAAAAAGAAAAGAAAAGAAAAGATGAAAGGGAGCCAGGCATGGTGGTACAAGCCTGTAATCCCAGTGCTTAGGAGGCTGAGACAGCAAGATCACTGGTTCAAGGCCAGCAGTACATGATAACTTAGGGAGATTGCTTCAAAATAAAAAATAAAACAGGACTGGAGGTGGGGGTGTAGCTCAGAAGTAGAGTGTCCTTGGGTTCATTCCCCAGTAGTGACAAAAAAAAAAAAAACCCAAAAGACAAAAGGGGAGCCAGGCACAATGGTGCACACCTATATATAATCCTAGCTACTCAGGAGGCTAAGTTAGGAGGATTGCAAACTCAAGGCCAGCCTGGGCAATTTAGCAAGACCTTGTTTTAAAACAAAAACTAAAAAAGGGCTAGAGATATAGCTCAGCTCAGTGGTAGAGTGCCACTGGGTTCAAACCCCAGTACCACACACACACAAAGGGGAAAGGGGACATAAATAAATAAAGGCTACTCAGTGACATCAAAATGGAAAGAACCAGGTCAAGGAAGCTAAAGGACTGAATAAAGTGAGGTTATCAAAATGCTAAAAGCACTTTGGTACTGGGGATGGTGGTACTGGGGAGGGAACCCAGGGGCATTCTACCTCTGAGCTACACCCCCAGCCCTATTTTTTATTCTTTATTTTGAAAGAGGGTCTCACTAAGTTGCGGAGGGCCTCACTAAGTAGCTGAGGCTGGCTGTGAACCCGGATCCATGGGTCTCAGCCTCCCAAGTACTGGGATTACAAGCATGCTCCGCCATGCCTGGCTCAAAGAAAGCTTTTAAATTCCTTTTTGTGTGTGGTAGTAGGGATTGAACCCAGGGGTGTTGTATCTCTGAGCTACCCCCACCCGGCCCTATTTTTTTTGTGTGTGGTACTGGGAATTGAACCCAGGGGCATTCTACCTCCAAGCTATATCCCCAGACCGATTTTTTATTTCTTATTAGGAAACAGGGTCTCACTAGGTTGCAGAGGCCTCACTAAATTGCTGAGGCTGTCCTTGAACCTGAGATCCTCCAGTCTCAGCCTCCCAAGAACCAGGATTACAAGCGTGTGCCATGTCCAGCCTATTTTATTTTTATTTTGAAACAAGGTCTCACTAAATTGCTGAGGCTGTCCTCAAACCTGCGATCCTCTTGTCTCAGCCTCCCAATTACTGGGATTACAGGTGTGCACCACCACACCCCACTACAAGGAAGGCTTTTTTTTTTTTGCGGTACTGGGGATTGAACCCAGTGGCATTCCACCTCCAAGCTACACCTCTAGCCCTATATTTTATTCTTTATTTTGAAACAGGGTCTCACGAAGTAGCTGAGGCTGGCTGCGAACCTGCGATCCTCCTGTCTCAGCCTCCCAAGTACTGGGATTATAAGTGTTCGCCACCATGCCCGGCCAAGGAAGGCTTTTTAAAGTTATACCTTGACCAGGAGCTTTGCCTTATTCACATCATATCTACATAATGCCTTATGCTAGAAAATATAGGTTGATAAGTTGGTTAAATGAGGGGGTTATATTAAAAGAGAAAAGCAATCAAAAAGCTTACTTTCATTTTCTAAAGAAAAAAATACTAAAGTATATAAAAATCAGTGAGAGAGGAACGTCAAGTAGTATTATTGAATTCAGGTTCAAGTGCTGAAAAACTTACTAAGTAATCCTAGTGCATCTGAGAATATCAATGGCAGGAGAAATTCCCACTTGTAGAAATCAAAGTATCTCCCAGTTTTTAAATAAAAGCAGGGAGATTTGAAGACATATGCCATGGCAAGAGTGAAATACCAAATGAGTGGTTTAAAACAATGTAGTCATTAGACACCAACACAGAATCCTAAAACATACTGTCACAGCAAGGAAACCCATGTTATTTCTCAGAGCTACTAAAATAATGGATTACTTAGTGTTAAATATTTGACAGTCTTTGAAATGTAAATTGACTATCTGTTTGAACAGAATGCTTTAAAAAAATTGAAGTAGTAACAGACATGATGATGATACATTTATATACTCACTATAAAATCTAAAGTCAGCTCCATTGCCGACAAGACGTTTCACAATTTGGACTCTTTCTACAATTCTAGCTCTTTGACCTACAGCTATATTCTTGCCTCCAGACCACTCCATTTTTTGTTCCTTTTTACCAGAAATGCTTTTCTATCAGATGGTTCACCCCATATTCATTAAGGTCTCTGTTTTAATGCCACCTACCAAATAAAATACCTTTCCCATGTAAATTAACTGCTGCACCCTCTCCACCCTTCACAATTCTAGCTCCTTTACCTGCTTTATTTTTCTTCAAGGAACTTACCCCACTACATATATAATTATGTTTCCTGTCCAGCAGCTCCAAAAGAATTCCAAGAACACAGAGGAGGAGTCAATAGGCTGCTAATGCAAAGGGCAGGCTTATAGGCTCTATAAAAGCAGGTGGTGGACTGGATTTTGCCCATGGTCAATTTGCCAGCCCCTGGCACAGAACATGAGAACTTGTTATATTTGTTCACTGATGTATACCTAATATTGAGAACTGGTATGCACACTATAGGAATATATATGAATGAGTACTATTTTTATTGTTCACAAACTCTTCATAACCTATTTTTTTAACCCTTAAAACAGTTTACTGAAAGGTAAACAGAGAAAAGGCTATTATCTCCATTTATATATGAAGAAACAGGTTCAGAGAAAGTATGTCTTGTCCAAGCTTTGGAGTGGAGCTGGAATTAGAATTTAGACATTCAACTTTATCATGCATTATTAAAATGTAAAATTCGAGAGGATTATCTACAGTGTGTCAAATGGATTTGGCTTTCAGAATCTTTTTTGGAGGATTGGGGGGCAGTGGGGATTGAACCCAGGGGAAATCTACTACTGAACTATACCCTCTGCCCTTTTTATTTTTTATTTTGAGAGTCTCACTAAGTTGCTGAGGCTGCCTATGAACCTGCGATCTTCCTGTCTCAGCTTCCCAAGTACTGGGAATTAGAGGCACATGCCACCCACCATGTCTTGATATAGCTGTAACCATTTTGTTTTGTTTTCTTTTTGTTTTGGGGCAGTATGGGGGATTGAACCCAGGACTTCACATGAACTAGGCAAGTGCTTTGCCACTGAGCTAGATCCCAGCCTTAGAATTTTTTTTTAAACTAGGAACTCAGTCAAAGCTATACTTGTGAAAGGTACAGCTGTCACAAAGTTGGGAGGGATATATAAAATGATAGTAAGTTTGAAAGTCAAAATGTGGCCAGGGATGGTGGCACACACCTCTAATCCCAGTACTTGGGAGGCTGAGATAGGAGGATTGCAGGTTCGTGGTCAACATGAGGTAATTTAGTGAGTCCCTATTTCAAAATTAAAAAAAAGGGCTAGGGGTACAGCTCAATGGTAGAATACCTCTGGGAAATAACTGAAGACATCAATATTACACACCCTTATATATTTAAATATTTCAATGATGTTAATTTCATAAAATCCATTGCATTTTGCTTTTTTTTTTGCAATACTGGAGATTGAACCCAGGGGCATTCTACCTCTGAGCTACACCCCCAGCCCTATTTTTTATTCTTTATTTTGAGACAGTGTTTCACTAAGTTGCGGAGGGCCTCACTAAGTAGCTGAGGCTGGCTGCCAATCTCAGTCTCCCAAGTACTGGGATTACAAGCATGTACCACCACACCTGGCTTGTATTTTGCTTCTAAACTAGGAAGGGGAATTAAAAATCTGTAAGTATGACCAATGTAAGATACCCTTTTACCTCTAAAAAAGGGGGAATAAAGAAAAATATCTAATCCTTGCAAGACTCAAAATTTCATTTTTACATTATATCTGTTACTGAAAATTTAAAAACCAATTAAAGAAAGTCATATATCTCATTGTTCCCCCAAATGGCTTAATTTTATTAGAATTTTTCAAATACTGTATTTTGGCAAGCAACCTTGGAAAGTACTGAAAAGAGGAATTTATAAAATGTATAAAGTATCTGGGCACAGTGGCTCATGCCTATAATCCTAGTACTTGGGGGGCTGAGACAGGAGAATCGCAGGTTCGAGGACAGCCTCAGCAATTTAGCAAGATTGTTTCCAAATAAAAAATAAAAAATAGGGATGGGGGTGTAGCTGAGGTAGAACGCCTCTAGGTTCAATCCCCAGTACCAAAATAAACAAACAAGTAGATAAATGTATAAAGCCCCCTCCCTCCTTTTTTTTCATACTGGGGATTGAGTCCAGGGGCATTCTATCTCCAAGTTACACTCAACAGTCCCTATTCTTTTAATTTTAAACAGGGTCTCCCTAAGTTGCTAAGGGTGTTGCCAAATTGCTAGGACTGGCATCAAACCTGTCTCCTCCTGTCTCAGCCTCTCAAGCACTGGGATTACAGGTGTGTGCCACCACTTCTGGCTAAGCCTAATTAATCTTTTACTAACACATCCAACACAGTCATCAAAATCACATCTATTCATAAATAGCTTTGTAAATGATTTCCTTGACAATTACATAAAGGGTCTTCAAGACAAATAATAACTATAGTTTGTGTGGGGGGTACTGGGGATTGAACACAGGGGCATTCCACCTCTGGGCTATACCCTCAGCCCTTTTTATTTTTTGTTTTGAAACAGGGTCTGGCTAAGTTGCTGAGGGTCTCACTGAGTTGCAGAGGCTGTTCTCAAACCTGCAATTCTCTTGTCTCAGTCTCCCAAGAACTGGGATTACAGGTATGTGCCACTACACCTGGCCTAACTATAATTCTTAATTAATTTCAGGCAGATAATTGTAGATGGAAGAGGAAGAATGGGAAAGAATGGAGTTGGGCAGACCTGGTTTTAAATTCCAGTTTTTAGAAATTTCTTTGAACCACACCCTCTCTCCTAAAGTAGGATAATATATATTCCTTAGGAACTGTTGGGAAGATTAAATGAGATCATAATATATGGTCAAATCTTCAGTAGAATACTTAAAATATAACAAGAGAGGCTCAATAAATGTCAGCTATCATTATCATAACTGGTCACAATAAGATAAATACTGCTTTAAATTATTCAACTGAGCAAACCTTTCAATTACTGAGAAACTTACTCCTCTTTTTCAGAAGGTCTTTGCATCCTAGTCACCTTATATTTTCTCCATCAGTACCATCATTATAATCTTCAGCAATAACTATAAACAATAGTAACTTTCTACTAACCAAAAAAAGCTTTTACAAAATGTTTTCTCTCTCTCCTCTCTCCTCCCTCTCCCTCTCTCTCTTTCTCTCTCTCCCTCCCTCTCTCTCTCTCTCTCTCTACCTAGTGAGGCCCTCCGCAACTTCGTGAGACCTGGTTTCAAAATAAAGCATAAAAATATAGGGCCGTGGGTGTAGCGCGGAGGTAGCCGCCCCTGGGTTCAATCCCCGGTACCGCAAAAAAAAAAAAGATATTTAGTACATTATTTTTGATAAGATGTTTGGTTAGTGATGCAGCTCGGTGGTAAAGCACTTGTCTATCATGTCTGAGGCCCTGGTTGCATCCTCAGCACCACAAAGGTATACCGTTTTTTTTTTTTTTTTTAACAAACCATACCTAGCCTCATTTTGGTTCATTTCTTCATCTGGTTTTAAGGCTTTTAGTATATCAACAATAAACTGTCTGGGACAACACATTTAACAGAGGTAAATGCCAAGCTATTATAGACAAGTAGGTAGGGATGGCAACAAGTTTGTTTTAAGAAGAGCAATTTCATTTTTAAAAATTCTACCAGCCAGGCGTGGTGGTACACATCTGTAATCCAGTACTTGGGAAGCTGAGACAGAAGGATCAGAGGTTCAAGGACAGCCTCAGCAACATAGCAAGACTCTCAGCAACCTAGTAAGACCCTGTTTCAAAATAAAAATAAAAAGGGCTGGGTGTAGCTCAGAGGTAGAAAGCCCCAGGGTCCAATCCGGAGTACAAAAAAAAAAAAACTTCCAAACAAACAAAAAAACCTACCCATTCTTGGGAATAATTGCTTTTCTGTTATGTCTTAAACACTGAAGATTTGCTAAAGTAATTACATAATGCATATATGTAGTGACAGAGATTCTCCCCTTAACAAACTTTTGTCAGGCTTCTCTGATACCCCTTGTCAACTAGGCCTTGTCCTCCATACTACTCCAGTCTTTGGCCTGCCTCACCCAGTTTTATCAAGAATTTGCCCACTTTTGATATCTAATCAAGTCTGCCATCTCCCTATCTTTGCTGTATAAGTTCTTGGTCTGCCACCTTAATCAAACAATGTGCAAATCATCATGGTGGATACAAATAACTTAAGACACACAGTACCTTGGCTTTCCAGTCTTTGTGTACTTCACCATGGTTAGCAAAACAATTTACACAAATGATAACCCTAAATAAGGATGTGTCAACTGGTTAAAAATAACTATGCTGGGTGTGGTGGCACACACCTGTAATCCCAGTTCTTGGGAAGCTAAGACAGGAGAATTGAAGGTTCGAGGACAGCCTCAGCAACACAGCAATATTCTTAACCTAGCAAGACCCTGTTTCAAAATAAAGAATAAAAAGAGTGGGGAGTGTAGCTCGGAGACAGAATGCCCCAGTACCCCACATACATACACACACACACACACACACACACACACACACACTACAATCCAAAGCAGCTAAACTGCCAACACACACACACACACACACACACACACACACACACAC
>PVJS01045679.1:0-16081 GCA_004027185.1 Glis glis
TTTTTTTGCAGTACTGGGGATTGAACCCAGGGGCATTCTACCTCCAAGCTCCACCCCCAACCCTATTTTTTTATTCTTTATTTTGAAACAGGGTCTCACGAAGTTGCAGAGGACCTCACTAAGTAGCTGAGGCTGGCCGTGAACCTGGATCCTCGGGTCTCAGCCTCCCAAGTACTGGGATTACAAGTGTGCGCCACCACGCCTGGCTAAATTTCATAAATGAGAATATGCATCTGAAGCAAACATGACAACCCTAGAGTAAGTTGTTGTGATGTCAGGGCTGTGCCTGGGTTTGCCTTCGCTCTATCCAACCCCGGGCTACAGGTCCCCTTCATGTGTACGGTGTGCACCCTCCGCCCGTTCCCAGGGTGTCATTGTTCAGAAGCGTCACTGGACATCAATCATGGGTTTAGAGGGGTTTTTTTGTGGAGATTCTAGTTCCTTTATTTGGCCAATTAGGCTTTGTGCTCCCATTTCCAAACACAGTGGTGGGAGAAATACGAGCCTAGCTTTATCTGACGCCTTCGTGTTAAGGAGCAAGCCTTTAGTGCAATGCTGTATTATTTCCAATTAAAACTTGGATCTCTCCATCCTTTGCTAAAACTGGTTAGTGGGCATTAGCTATTCATTCCTAAAAAGAGGCTTAACCAGGTAGTTTTTCATTTTGTTCTGCCTATCACTGTGATAGAGAGTGCTCTCTCTCTCTCTCTCTCTCTCTCTCTCTCTCTTTCTCTCTCTCTCTCTTTCTCTCTCTCTCTCTGTCTCTGTCTCTCTGTCTCTCTCTGTCTCTCTCTGTCTCTCTCTCTCTCTCTCTCTCTCTCTCTCTGTTTTCTTTTTCTTTTTCTTCTCCAGTATCCCCTTGAAAATTTGGACTTGTAGCTTAGGATCCTCATTTGTCCCTATCTTCCCATCCATTTGATTTCTTGATTGTTTATTGATCACAGAAAAACAAATCCCTTACTGGATTTTAAGGGCTTGCATCTGATTTGGTTACAGGTCAGCTGTATCTGTCATTCAGGGGCTTTTCCTTCAAATGCCCTGTCTGTTTCTTCTCATTCAGGATTTTTATCTTAAACCCATTCACCCTGGCTCTGGGCAAAGTGGTTTTCAACCATTTCACCCACCTCGAGGGCATTTGTGGGTTTTCAAATGAGGTTGAGAGATTGCCTTGAAACAATCGTTTTATGTGTTTCTGTTGGACTGTGTCCTGGTTATTTTCCCCCAAGTCCTTGTATCTTTTCTTGACCCACCCCTGTCTCACTCCGATTCGTGCCTCTGCCTGTATTATGGAAGTGTGGCTACTCTCCCCACAGGAGCCTCAGCCCAGGCTGGTTGCAGGAGGGCATCTGGCTAAGGGCGTGCTCCAGAACCACCAAAGCAAGTGTCATTTCTTCTTTTTATTTTATTTTATTTTTTTTTTTTTTGGCGGTACCGGGGATTGAACGCAGGGACATTCTACTTCTGAGCTACACCCCCGGCCCTATTTTTTAATACTTTATTTATTTATTTATTTATTTATTTATTTATTGCGGTACGGGGGATTGAACCCAGGGGCATTCTACCTCCATGCTACATCCCCAGCCCTATTTTTTATCCTTTTTGAAACCGGGTCTCACGAAGTTGCGGAGGGCCCCACTAAGTAGAGAGAGACAGGGAGAGAGAGAGAGAGAGAGCTGAGGCTGGCCGCGAACCCGGATCCTCCGGTCTCTGCCTCCCAAAGTACTGGGATTACAAGCATGCACCACCACGCCCGGCCTTTTATACTTTATTTTGAAACCGGGTCTCACGAAGTTGCGGAGGGCCTCACTAAGTGGCTGAGGCTGGCCACAAACACGAATCCTCTGGTCTCAGCCTCCCAAGTACTAGGATTACAAGCGTGTGCCACCACGCCCGGCTGCAAGTGTCATTTCTGACTATAATGACTTTAACCAATTCTGCAAATGTGGAATAGCTGAATATCCGCATTTTTTGAGGCACTTCAGACCCTAGGGCTAGAATTGCTAGAATACACTGTATATTTTAAGTTCAGGTAAGGGGCCGGCAAGGTCCTGCAGGGTTTGTACTGTGAATGTGAACGCCACTCCAGTCCCCTCGTGAGTTGATGACTCGGGAGTTCTGCACTGAAGTGGTCCAGTCGAACCCCTGAGAGTGAACCACCGCAAGGCCAGGGCATGACAGGACCTGAACAAAAGAGAGACTAAGAACCCCAAACCCCCCCCTTTGGAATCATACCAGCTCCCTTTCTCTCCCACCCCCCAAATCCCCATCTTTCCTGAAGCAAACTTGTTCCCTGGCTCTTCCAAACTTGGAGATGAAAACGATTTCAGGTTCTCTTGGGTCTGGCAATAGCCTTGAGGACTCTGATCATGGAATAACTACTTGTTATTTTTTTATTTTATCATTTTTCTTTTAGGAATTGTTGGGGGGTAGGGTGGCTCATGCATGCTAGGTAAGTGTTCTACTACTGAGCTACACCCCCAGCCCTAAAAATACTTATTTATCTTCCTGCCCCCCCTTTTAGCAAGCTTTTCTTCAGTGTTGGTCCTCTGATTTTTGGAGTTTAACCTGCCCCTGTTTGCAAAGAACTTAACCTTTTGTTTGTCTTTTTCTGTCTCTCGTTCTATTATTTCTAATTTAGTAACTAATTAGCTTAATGCTTATTACTCTCAAAACTGACTCATGTCATGTAAGCAGGATAAAATTATCAGGTAGCTCTGAGCAGACTAAATCCAACTGTACAAAGCCTCCTCTTCTATGATTTACTGCATCAATTTCAGAAACACATTAAAGAAATGACTCATAACTTTGTACTTCCCTGGTGGACTGTGTGTTTGGTGGGAAGAACATTGAACTGGGCACTGAAAGAGTTTGAATTCTAGCTGCGGACCTGCATTATCTAGAGTCTGCTTCCCTTGGACATTCACTTAACTTCTCTAGACTCAATTTTTCTCATCTGTATAATAGGAATGATCATGACTACTCTGTCTGTTAAGGAGTCATGGATCAGCCAAGTGAGAAGCAAAAGCTTTCGTCTACTCAGCAAACACTAATTGTACACCTATTGTATACCAAGTAACCTATGAGGCACTTAGAATACAGATATAAGGTGAGGTCCCTGCCTGCCTTTTAGAGATGGTCTCAGCATAATCAACAGCCTTTAGAGTTCAGACCATGATAGCGATGCCATAATTTGATTTCTTTTTTGGACATTAGGGATTGAACCCAGGGCATTCTACCTCTGAGCTACACCCCCAGCCCTTTTTATTTTTTATTTTGAAACAGGGTCTCACTAAGTTGCTGAGACTGGCCTCAAACCTGTGATCCTCCTCTCTCAGCCTCCCAAGTGCTGGGATAACAGGCATGTTCCACCATGCCCCCGCTCATAATTTCACTTTGACTGTTTCATCCACCTCTTTCATTGATGGGTGATGACAAAGTTGACATCGGTAGGCAGGAACCCCCATTCTGAAATCCCACGGTACTTTATTGGCACTCCTAGACGGGATCTGTTGATTTGTGTATCACTTTGTGTGGCTGTTGATTTGTGTATCAACAGCCACAAATCTGTTGATTTGTGGCTGCCATGAGGTCAGCCACATAGTAGGGTCTCAAGAAAAGATGTGTTTAAATTAATTCATGATGAAGTCATGAATGGGTGGATCAATAATGAGATTTTTACATCGGATCATTTAAATTTGCTTCCCAAACTTGCCACTGTCATTGGGGATGGACCTATGAAGGTCTTTTTTTTTTTTTCCTGTTTTATCTGATTCCAGTTAGTTTTCACCAGAAACTGATTCTCTTTAACTTGTTGAGAAAACTGATATCCCTGGGGGGGAAACAGCTGCTGAGATTTTTCATCTTACCCCAAGTAGACTCAGTAATGTTAGTTAAAAAAGTAATTGAAGTTCTTCCTACCTCTGTCCTCCCTCTTCTCCTCTCTCTCTCTCTCTCTCTCTCTCTCTCTCTCTCTCTCTGTTTCCTCCATGCTTCCCTCCTTTCTCCTGTTCTGAGTGAGCCCCACCCGCTAGGGAGAGTTAGAGAGCTATAGACTGGTGGAATTTAGATTCAGACTCCTGATGGGAGTTTATACCAATTTATTTTCACACTTCACACGGGGTATGGGAGTCCTAACCCTGCGCAGCCGAGACTCAGTGGGGGAGCTTACCAGAACGCAGTTTCTTCTCCAGGTTCTTGGGTTGTCGCCGTTGGTGGGAACACGCCAGCAGTCGTGGAGCACCGTGACAGGGAGTCTGGTAACTCACTTGACTTGTAGCTGGAGGCTCACTGGGCCTAATTCTCTTGGGCCTTATATTCTATTTGAGTGGGGGTCTTATCTTAGTTAGGCATATGCTCCTTAAGCTGAGGCTGGGCATGCGCAGTTACATCTAATGCTAGGGTTGCATCAGCCAGGGGGAGAGGGCGTTAAACATATCTTATCACTCAAGCCAGACCTGGGAGGCTCCCGGGCTGTCATTTTGGGTGTTTCACTTTAACTCACACATATTTGCCTCAAAATGGCAACACTTATGTCAAACAATTCACAATTCAAAAAGCATGTCCAAAGGCACTCTCCACACCTTCCCTTTCTCCTCACTCCCCTAATAAAATCAAAAGTAAAAAGAAGAGCCGGGCATGGTAGCGCACGCTTGTCATCCCAGTACTTGGGAGGCTGAGACCGGAGGATCCGGGTTCGCAGCCAGGCTTAACTACTTAGTGAGGCCCTCCACAACTTCGCGAGACCCTCTTTCAAAAATAAAGAATAAAAAATAGGGCTGAGGGTGTAGCTTGGAGGTAGAATGCCCCTGGGGTTCAATCCCTGGTACCGCATAAAAATAAATAAATAAATAAGAAGAAGAATAACAATAGTTGAAACCAAAATTCATATTATTCCTTGCTTCTCTGATAATGCTTAAAATTGAAGTATTTCTATACTCCTTACCTCTAAATTTCCTCCTTATGGGGTAGCCAGAGAGTTGCTAGGGGTCATCCCAGGGTCTTTGACCCAATTACAACAATAAGCTGGGCCTTTAAGTCATTCTATACTATGATCTTAAACCATCTATAGAATCCCATTAGGTCCTGAATACATAAAATGCTTGCTATGGACACAGGGAGTTAAGAGATTTGTGAACGCCATAAAATGAAACACAGTATACCATGACTGTATGCCCGTGCATTTTTCTGCATAGCGTATTCGTAGCTTTCATCAGATCCACAAAGGAATCCATGATCTTCCCAGCTCTTCTCCCTGCCCCCACTCCCAAAAAGTGAAGGATATTCGATTATTTTCGTCCCCTTGGAGAATGTGATTTCTCGTGACTAACCTATTCCCAGAACTGTCATGGACAGTAATAAAAACGTAACCCTCCACAGTGCCCGGCAGTAAGCTTCCAATTAGACAAGTCAGTCATGTGACTCCTGGAACTTTCTCATGCTTCTGCCTTCGGTAATCAGGAAAATCCCGTTGAACTTTTTCATGCTTCTGAAGACAGTAATCAGAAAATCCTCGAGGAGACTGTGGTTTTAAAGGAGGCAAAGCCAGGTTATGATCGTGTGTGCTGTGATGGTATGTTTTTCCTCTCTGGAATTTCCTCTTGGGGGTGGTCTGTTCTTCTCGTTCCTCAAACTTGTATCAACATCCTCTTGGACCCAGAAGTGTAAGCTACTCATTTATTTAATTTCATGTTATGTTGGACAAAGGAGAAAAGCAACTAGCAAAAAAGCCATGGGAAACCTTCCCATGGAACAAGCAAACTGAATGGTTGTCCAGTCCCATGTGTCATGCAATGGGGCGCTAAGCAGGCTGCTCTTCCTCAAGGCCTGCCTTCCAGGCACTGGGTGGGAACCAAACTGTGCTCCCCGGTTGCCTGTTCTGCATAAAAACAACTCAATTGTTTTGTCTTGCCTTTATTGGGTTTGATTTATTGGTGAAGTGCTGGGCATACGTAGGGAATATGGAAGCGACCATACTTAAAACAACCTGTGGTGTGCGGCTACACAATTGTCGAAAGACCTTCTCTAGGATTTTTGAGGTTCATGAAGTGGGGAAAGCAGGAGTTTTGAACCACATACGTTCATTTTCAGGGTCCTTTCTCCATTTCCTTCTAGTGTAGCATAGCACAGCAACCAGGAACATACACTTTGGGTCCAACTTTCTGGGTCGGAACCCAGTTCTGACCTTTCAGGACTTGTGCACGAGGCCACAGGATTGTGATACTATGACTCCTTCACTCATAGGGTTTGCAAGGAAATTAAATACGTTAGTATTGTAAAGCTTTTAGAATAATGCCTAGCATATATGTATTCTGCACTACATATGTATGTTTTAAGTAAACCTGATTACAGAAGGTAACTTTGAGAGTCCAACAGGAGAGGTCTGACTGCCACCATTGGGCCAGTGGTTGTTGGGTTTTTGTTGTTTTGATCCCTTCCTTCCTTCCTTCCTTCCTTCCTTCCTTCCTTTCCTCCCTCCTTCCTTCCTTCCTTTCCTCCCTCCTTCCTTCCTTCCTTCCCTCCCTCCTTCCTTCCTTCCTTCCCTCCCTCCCTCCCTCCCTTCTTTCCTTCTTCCTTCCTTCCTTCCTTCTTTCCCTTCCTTCCTTCTTTCCTTCTTTCTTCCTTCCTTCCTTCCTTCTTTCCTTCCTTCCTTTCTTCCTTTCCTTTCCTTTCCTCTTTCCTTTCTTCCTTTCTTCCTTCCTTCCTTCCTTCCTTCCCTTTCCTTTTTTCCCTTCCTTCCTTCCTTCCTTCCTTCCTTCCTGAATGCCGCTTTTTGTTGGTGGTGGTGGGTTTTTTGTTTTTGTTTTTATTCTTTTCACCCATCTCGTTTGCAGGCCAGGGTTTCCTTGGCTGGCCTCCCGAGCTCCAGGGGCTTTCAGATCTGAGCTAATCTGATAAAATCCCTATATTTTAACTTCTTTGTCACACAATGAGGCTCTTCAATCAGAGCCACTTGCCCTTCCCTTGACAGGAGTCTCTTTGGCCAGGGGATTCTTTTGTTTATTTGTTTACCCCTTCTCCACCTGTGTTTGACTTCCACTCCTAACTTCTTGGGCCTCTTTTTCTTAATTGTCTGTATTCTGCAGATGTTATCCCCGAATCAGTTTTGAGAAGAGCCTTATTGTAAGTCACCAGGAGGTTCATGATAAACTTTAACCCTCTGTTACCAGACTTGAAGATGAAGAAAGCAAAACTCGGTGAACACAGCACTTCTCAAGACTTCATGATTAGCTAAAGTCGTTTTAATGTATGAATCACAAGACCCAGTTTAGTAATGCAAATAGCATCCTAAGTCCTACTTGCCTTATGATTCAGTCTCTATTTTTTATTTTTTACTTTACTTTTATTTTATTTTATTTTATTTTTTGCAGTACTGGGGATTGAACCCAGGGGCATTCTACCTCCAAGCTACACCCCCAGCCCTATTTTTTATTCTTTATTTTGAAACAGGGTCTCACTAAGTTGCAGAGGGCCTCACTTAAGTAGCTGAGGCTGACCACAAACCTGGATCCTCCACTCTCAGCCTCCCAAGTACTGGTATTTCAAGCATGCGCCACCACACCTGGCTCAGTCTCTATTTTTTATGTGATGCATCTTTGATAGATTTAACTTATTAGAAAAATATGTTACACAGGAACTAAGAAAATGACTTCTTTAACTATTGCATAGAAAATGCTCAGTATCATTCCTAGAAATCTCCTGTATTTAAAAAAATACTTTCTATTTTCTAGTTAACAGAAAGGAATTGTAGTAATGAATATTGACTGCAAAATCTATTTCTTACTGACATTTATGCTGATCCTATTTAGCTTCAAGCAGAATGAATGCTGTCTCTCTAGCAACTCTAGTGACTTGACAGAGCCATTCTGAATCTTTCAAAAAGAAGTATTTATGGAATTTTAGAATCTTCTAGCCCAGTCTCTTCGTTGTTTTGGAAGAAAAATGAAACCCATAGAGCTCAGAGCACACAGCCAAGTGAAAGCAGAGTACAAAAGCTGATTTTCTAGAAAACTCTAAGAGGAAAAGAAAAATGTTTAAGTGTTAATCTTTGACATTTCTTCTACATATTATTTGCAATACATGTTATTAATTTTTTTTTTTTTGCGGTACCGGGGATTGAACGCAGGGGCGTTCTACCTCCGCGCTACACCCCCAGCCCTATTTTTATACTTTATTTTGAGACCAGGTCTCACGAAGTTGCGGAGGGCCTCACTAAGTAGAGAGAGAGAGAGGGAGGGAGAGAGAGAGAGAGAGAGCTGAGGCTGGCCGCGAACCCCGGATCCTCCGGTCTCTGCCTCCCAAAGTACTGGGATTACAAGCGTGCGTCACCACGCCCGGCATGTTATTAATATTTTAAGAAGTCAATTTTTAAATATATTTTTATTTTAATTAACACATAAGCATACATATCTATGAGGTACAGTGTGGCATTTCAATACATGTATACTATATGTAATGATCAGATCGAGTTAATTGGCCTATCACCTCAGATATATAGCATCACTTGGTGTTAAGAACATGCAAAATTCTCTCTAGCTATTTTGAAATACTTAATTAAATTGTTGTCAACAATAGTTTCCCGACTGTGCTATAGAACAGTAAAAGTTATTCCTCTTATCTAACTGTACCCCTGTATCCATTACACATCCTCTCCCCATTCATCCCTCCCCCACACTCTTCCCAGACTCTGCTAACCATTATTCTAATCTCTACCTCTATGAGGTCATTTTTTTTCGCTTCCACATATAAGTGAGAATATGCAATATTTGTCTTTCTGTGCCTGACTTATTTCACCTAACATAATATTCTCCAGTTCCATCCATGTTGCTACAAATTTCAAAACTTCATTATTTTTTATGCCTGGATAATATTCCATTGTGTATATTTACCCTAGTTTCCTTACCCATTCATCTCTTGAGGGATACCTAGGTCAATTCCATGTCTTAGCTATTGTGAATCATACTGCAGTAAACATGGCAGTGAATAGGTCACGTGGACAAACTAATTTCATTTCCTTTAGGTGTATGTCCAGTAGTGGGATTGCTAGATCATATGATAGTTCTATTTCTAACTTTTTAAGGAACCTCCGTTCTGTTTACTATAATGGCTATCTATTTATATATTTGAGTTCTTTGTATATTCTGGAAATTAACCCCTTGTCAGATGAATAGTTTGTGCATATTTTCTCCTATTCTGCAGGTTGTCTCTTCACTCTGTTTACTCTTTCCTTTGCAATACAAAAGCCTTTTAGTTTGACATTCTCCTGTTTGTCAATTTTTGCTTTTCTTACCTGTGCTGTTGGGGCCATATCCAAAAAAATTATTTGCCAAAGCCTGACGTATTTCTCCTATATTTTCCTCTAGTAGTTTTGGGTATTACATCTAGATCTTTGATCCATTTTGAGTTGACTTTTATATTTGGTGAGAGGTTAAGATCTAATTTCTTTCTTCTGCATATGGATATCCAGCTTCCCCAGCATCACTTATTGAAGAGATTGTCCTTTATCCAATGTGTGTTCTTTGTTGCCATTGTCAAAAAGAAAACAATTGTCTCTAAGTATGTGGACTTATTTCTGGATTCTCTCTTCTGTTCCATTCGTCTATGTGTCTGTTTTTTTTATGCCAGTACCATGATGTTTTGGTTACTATATCTTTGTAGTATGTTTTGAAGTCATGCAAGATGATTATAGATGATTCCAGCTTTTTTTTTTTTCTCAAGATTGCTTTGACTATTCTGGGTCTTTTGTGGTTCCCTACATACATTAGGAGTGTTTTTCCCACTTCTGTGGAGAATGCCATTGATATTTTGATTGAAACTGCAATAAACCTGGAGCTCACCTTGGGTATTATGGACATTTTAACATTATCAACTCTTTCACTCCATGAACATGGAATGTCTTTCTATTCTTTTGCGTATCCTTCATTCCTTTCCTTAGTGTATTGCAATTTTTATTGTAAAGATTATCCACTTCCCACTTCCTTGGCTAAATATATTCCTAGTTTATTTTGTTTCCATTTTTGTTTTGGATTGCTATTGTGAACGGGAATGCTTTCTGAATTTGCTTCTCAGCTATTTCATTATTAGTGTATTTTTAAAAGGTACTGATTTTTGTACGTTGATTTTGTATTCTTCAGCTTTACTGAATTTATCAATTCTGACAGTTTTTCATGGAGTCTTTAGGTTTTTCGATATATGAAATCATGTTGTCTGCAAACAGAGAATTTGACCTCCTCTTTTCCTATTTGTATGTCTTTTATTTCTGTCTTTTTATTGCATCATTAGGTCGTTTACTTGAAACCTTTCTTTTCCTTCCTTTCCTCCCTCCTCTTTTTACTTCCTCTCCCTCTTTCTCTCTCTCTTTATGTAGCTACTTACTGCTATAAACATCCCTCTTGGGACTGTTTTTGCTATATTCCATAGTTTTGTGTGTATGGTATTTTCATTTTCATTTATTTCAAGAATTATTTTAATTCCTCTTCTGATTTTTTCATTGACCCATTTGTCATTCAAGAGAATGTTGTTTAATATCCATGTATTTGTACAATTTCTAAAATACCTTTTGTTGCTTATTTCTAGTTTTATACCATTGATTCTATTATGCTATGATTTCAGTTTTTGGTTTTTGTATTTTTAATTATCCAAGACTTGTTCTGTGACCTAACATAATCTTTCTTGGAGAACATGCCATGTACCAATGAGAAGAATGTGTATTCGCATCTCTTGGATGAAATGTTCTGTAAATGCCTGTCAGGTCTGTTTGGTCTCTAGTATAGTTTAGTTCTGATGTCTTTGTTGACTTTTTTAATCTGAATGATCATGCCCTTGATGAAAGGGGGATATTAAAGTTCCCAGCTAGCCAGGCGTGGTGGCGCACGCTTGTAATCCCAGTACTTTGGGAGGCAGAGACTGTAGGATCCGGGTTCGCGGCCAGCCTCAGCTCTCTCTCTCTCTCTCTCTCTCTACTTAGTGAGGCCTCCGCAACTTCATGAGACCCGGTTTCAAAATAAGGTATAAAAAATAGGGCCGGGGGTGTAGCGCAAAGGTAGAACACCCCTGGGTTCAATCCCCGGTACCAAAAATAAATAAATAGATAAATAAATAAAGTTCCCAGCTATTACTGTATCAGAGCCTATCTCTCCCTGTTAGAGCTAATAATGTTTGCTTTTTATAATTGGGTGCTCCAGCATTGGGTACATATATATTTCCAGTTGTTATTTCCTCTTGTTAAATTGATCCCTTTATCATTATATAGTGACCTCCTTTGCTCTTTTTATAGTTTTTGACTAAAGTCTATTTTATCTGATATAAGTATAGCTACCCCTGCTCACTTTTGGTTTTCTTTTTCTTTTTTTGTGGTACTGGGGATTGAACCCAGGGGCATTCAACCTCTGAGCTACACCCCAAGCCTATTTTTTTTAATTCTTTATTTTGAAACAGGGTCTCACTAAATTGCGGAGAGCCTCACTAAGTAGCTGAGGTTGGCCGCAAACCTGCGATCCTCTGGTCTCAGCCTCCCAAGTACTGGGATTACAAGCGTGTACTACCACGCCCGGCTCACTTTTGGTTTTCATATATGTGTCTTACCTCTTCCCATGCCTTCACTTTTCATCTGTGTGTGTTGTTACTGGTCAAGTGAGATTCTTAAAGGCACCATATCATTGGGTCTAGGTTTTTTTTATCCATTCAACCAGCTATATCTTTTAATGAAGAGATTTAATCTGCTTATATTCAAGGTTGTTATTGATAAGTAAAGACATACTCCTGTCGTTCTATTAGTTTGTTCTGGATATTTTTGTATACCCTCTGTTCCTTTCTTCTTCTCTTGTTTTTCATCCTTGTGATTTGCTAGTTTTCGATATTGGTAGGTTTGGTTCTCTCCTCTTTCTCTCTTGTGTATGTGTTCTAACTTTGTGGCTTGCAATTTCACAAGTTTCCATCATGGCAGTTAACATCCTTGTCTTTCTAGTGTAGTACTCCCTTGTGCATTTCTCGTAGGGCCTGTTTGGTGGTAGTTAATTCCCTTAGTTTTTGCTTATTTGGGAAGTCTTTATTGCTCCTTTATTTCTGAAGGATGGCTATTCTGAGTAGTATTGGTCGGCAATTTTTTTTTTCAGGACTTCAAATATGTTATCCCATTCTCTCCTGGCCTGAAAGGTTTCTATTGAGAAGTCTGCTATTATTCTAATGAGGATCCTTTTATGGAGAGTGTAGACAGATTTTTTTTTTTTTTTTGGCAGCACTGGGGATTGAACCTAGGGGCATTCTACCTCCGGGCCACATCCCCAGCCCTATTTTTTATTCTTTATTTGGAAACAGGATCTCACTAAGTTGCGGAGGGCCTCACTAAGTCATTGAGGCTGGCCGCGAACCTGGATCCTCGGGTCTCAGCCTCCCAAGTACTGGGATTACAAGCGTGCGCTACCACGCCTGGCTGTAGCAGACTATTTACTACAGACTTTTTTTTTTTTAATCCAGGAATGGAAAACAACTGGACTCACCATTTATTCAAGGCCTTTGATGTACTGAGGACTGTGTTAAGGCCTCACGCCCATTCTCTCTAGTACTTATTGCAACCTTATAATATGGATGTTGTCATCTCTCTTTTACAAATGAAAAGTACAGCTTAAAGACATGAAGCAACATGCCACATTTGCAAGGCTAATAAGGAGGATAAGCAAGACTTGAACCCACAGCTGACGAGTTCCCAGTCCATAATCCCCCTGTGTAATAGGATGCTTTTCCTTTCACCATTGATATTACTATTTTGTTAGGAAAATAGTAGGTGAGAAAAAATAGATATATAACAGTATCTGCATAGAAATTGCAATTAACTATTAATCGTGTGAAACAACTGATCACGTTAATAGAGTCAACCTCCGTTTTGAAGGGGTTTAGAGTCTATGTAGATAGCACTAAGACATCTTGAAAATCAAAAAACTAGAACTTTGAAAGTGGGGGTGGGAAGGAAATTAGACAACTAAACATAAGGGAAATACTTTACAGGGCAAAATAAAATTATTGGTAGCCTCTGGGTCCTTTGGCAAAATGAAAAATTGGCAAGCTACAGCAGACACTAAATTTATTTATTCAATTGTTGGGTTTTTTTAATCACTCCATGACATATGAAGGTCTTAGAATTTCTAGACAAGGCAATTGAGAACTTTTCTCTTGCCTTTTAGAGGAACTAAAGCATTCTTTAAACAGTACAATGGGCACCAAAGTTGGTAATAAATATCTATACCACCTCATTTGAGAAAAATTTAGTATTTATCATTCATATATGTCATAATTAGGAGGTGTATTATATACGCCGCATTTCGACACAAGCAGGCAAGTTCAAAGATGTTCACGGTAATACATTATTTAAATGTGCACAGGTACACACTCTGATTTAACTGAAGACCATCGATACATCTTCCCACAGACACAAGAGGTGGCAGCCTGCCTGTCAGGAACTGTTCATGTTTTCACCGACAGCCCACGTCATCACAGGTATTCCTTGTTCTGCTTTGCATCCGGAGCTGCTGGCGAACACACCTGAGCCTTGAGAGAGGAGCTCCTTACCTGTTTCTAATTGTGAATAGATTTCCAGGTGTATTCATTACATTTTAAATGGAGTCTGCACAATGTGGCCCAGTGCTAGCCCAAGGGGTGAGCCAGTGGGACCCATTGCTCTTCTTCTGTCTTTAACCTCTTTTTCTTACCTGCATATCCTGAAACGCTGGGCCCCTTTGTGTAATTCCCTACTGTGGACTCAACTATCCACATGCACTGTGAGATTGCAGGTAAGGAAGCTGGGCCACGTCATTATATGCTCTTGAAATAACCCTGCTTACACATACAACAGTGCATTGAAAATACTGGTGGCATTTTATGGGCTAGATGTGTAAAATCCCCAGTTATAATTGTTTTCAGTGGGGGTGGTGATAGGTCAAGGATATAGTTTCCATTTTCTAATTGCGTAGCAGTTCCTTTTACCTATGCTGATTTTGCTAAGCGCCTAGGTGGTCATTGCAAAGAGCTGAAAAACAGGACATACAGGGATGGTGCTGAGAATGTGTGTTTATTAACCCAACAAACAATATTTTTGAGTGCTTAGTTTGTAGGAGGCACTGTTACCCATTGGGCATACAGAAAAGAATGAGCCATCCATTCAGTTTGCCTGGGAGAAGCTCACAGGATAAGAGAAAATCATCCATTTGGCCGGGCATGGTGGCACACACTTGTAATCCCAGTACTTGGGAGACCGAGACAGGAGGATCACAGGTTCAAGGCCAGCCTCAGCAACTTAGCAAGGCCCTCAGCAACTTAGTGAGACCAACCCTGTTTCCAAATAAAAAATAAAATAGGGCTGGAGGTGTAGCTTAGAGGTAGGATGCCCCTGGGTTTAATCCCTAGCATAAGAAAGAAGAAGGAAAGAAGGAAGGAAGGGAGGGAAAGAGAAGGAAAAGAAAAGAATCATCCTTTCAATAGCATTTTTATCTAATGCTACTACATACCAGGCGCTGTTCTAGGGAACTGAGACCATGACAAAGAATAAGCAAGGTGCCAATGCTCATGGTGCTGAAGGTAGGCAGGTCTATTCAAAACCATGAGCTGGCTGTTCTCACACCCGTCTCATGGTGAAGGAGGCTTGGCAGTACTTGCTGTGATGTCAAACGTGTGTCCATCTCAGTGACTCTTCTTCTTCTTCTTCTTCTTCGTGTCTACTCTAAGAACTGCTAGCACATGGCATATGCAAGGAGATGCAAAGATGTCCACACCCACCTCGTTTGAAATGGTGACACATCAGAAACAGCCTAAATGTCCATCTTTTTTTTTTCTTTTTGCAGAACTGGAGATTGAACCCAGGGGCATTCTACCTCTGAGCTACACCCCCAGCCCTATTTTTTATTCTTTATTTTGAAACAGGGTCTCACTAGGTTGCAGAGGGCCTCACTAAGTAGCTGAGGCTGGCCTCGAACCTGGATCCTCTGGTCTCAGCCTCCCAAGTACTGGGATTACAAGCGTGCACCACCACTCCCGGCTAATGTCCATCTTTTAATAGTGGAACCGAGTGGAAAAGCACAGAGAAGAAAACCCACACGAGGCTAGAGTTTGGATGTGGAATGTCTCCCAAAGCTCCATGTATTCAAGGCTCGGCCCCCAACCGATGGCGCGATTGGGAAGTGGTAGGGACTGTGGGAGACTTTAGGTCACTGGGGGTGTGCCTTTGAAGAGAGTAGAGGGGCCTTGGTGTCTGCCTGTCTGTCTGTGTCTGTGTCTCTGTCTCTGTCTCTCCTTCTCTCATGTGTCCTGGCCATGAGGAAAAATGTTTTGCCGCACACCACTGCCATAAAGTTCTGCCCTGCCACAGGCCCAAAAGCAACAAGCTCAGCCAGTCATCGACTGGAACCTCCAAAACTGTGAGCCAGAAATAAACCTTTTCTCTTGATAAGCAGATGACCTCAGGTGTTTGTTCACAGTAACAAAAAGCCAGCACCTACTATTAAAGGCAAATGCAGAGCACATTCATGGGTTTTGGGTGTGCTGATGTATACACATAGATATGTAATATCACTTAAATATTTGAAAGCACATAAAAATACTCTATATTTTCTAAGATTTACTTGTACCGATAAAGTAGGTGTGGAAAATATAAGCCATACGTCTGGGAGGGCAGGAGGCAGGGGACGACAGGATAGAGAAGGGAGAGTTAAAGGGGCAATTTAGCTTTAGCTGTTATCTTCTTTTTAAATAAGGGGGTTATATTCATGAAATGCTTTATAATTAATTCATAAAAATTATCAAAATACACCAGCATAAAAATTAGAGTTAATGTCTATACGCCAAGCTGTGGAGAAGGGAGTCATTAGTGCCAGGAGGCATCGACAGCAGTGCTTTAAAGAAGAGTGAGGGCCGGACGTGGTGGCGCACGCTTGTAATCCCAGTATTTTGGGAGGCAGAGACCGGAGGATCCGGGTTCAAGGCCAGCCTCAGCTCGCGCATGCGCGTGCGCGCACGCGAGCGTTCTCTCTCCTTCCCTCCCTCCCTGTCTCTCTCTCTCTCCCTCTCCCTGTCTCTCTCTCTCTCTCTCTCTCTCTCT
>PVJS01045680.1:0-16142 GCA_004027185.1 Glis glis
CAAAAGCAGACACATAGACCAATGGAGCAGAATAGAAGACTCTGAAACAAATCCACACACCTAAAGTCAATTGATTTTTGACAAAGGGGATAAAAACATCCACTGGAAAAAAAGATAGCCTCTTCAACAAATGGTGTTGGCAAAACTGGTTAACCATATGCAGAAAATAGAAATAAACCCCACTTTCTCACCTTGTAGAAGAGTCAATTCAAGATGGATCAAACACATAGAAATCAGACCAGAGACCTTGCAGCTACTTGAAGAGGGCATAGGCCCAACACTTCAACACAGAGGCACAGGTAAAGACTTCTTCAACAAGACCCCAAAGCACAGGAAATTAAAATGAGGATCAATATGTGGGATTGCATTACACTGAAGAGCTTCTGTGCAGCAAAGGAAACAATCAAGAACCTCAACAGAGAGCTGACAGAATGGGAGATCTTTGCCAGTTACTCCTCTGATAGAGGACTAATATCTAGAATATACAGAGAACTCAAAAAACTCACAACTAAAAAACAAATAACCCAATCAAAAAATGGGCAAGTGAACTAAATAGACACTTCGCAGAAGAAATACAAATCACCACTAAATGTATGAAAAAATGTTCAACATCATAAGCAATCTAAGAGATGCAAATCAAAACTACCCTGAGATTTCACCTAACCCCAATTAGAATGGCAATCATTAAAAACACAAACAACAAATGCTGGCGAGGATGTGGAGAAGTAGAAACTCTAATACACTGTTGGTGGGATTGCAAATTAGTGCAGCCACTTTGGAAAACAGTGTGGAGGATCCTCAGAAGAATGGGAATGAACCTACCATATGACCCAGCAATACCACTTCTAGGCATCTACCCAAAAGCACTGAAACCAAACTACCAGATTAATGCATGTGTATCTATGTTTATGGCTGCACAATTCACAATTGCCAAACTTTGGAACCGGCCAAGGTGTCCATCAACAGATGAATGGATTACAAGACTATGGGATATGTACACAATGGAATTCTACACAGCCATAAAGAAGAACAAAATTACATCATTTTCAGGGAAATGGAGGGAATTGGAGAAAATTGTGCTAAGTGAGATTAGTCAGTCACAAAGAGTGAAAAGTCAGATGTTCTCCCTAATATGTGGAAGTTAGGGAGAATGGGACTTAGAAGGGACTCCAGACAAAGAAGGAGAAAACTTTAGATGAGCAATGAAGTCAACCTAATTGAGGGAGATGGGAGCGGGGGAAGATGTATATACACAAACTTATCAATCACTATCCTGAGCATGAAAAGGAGGGAAGGGGGAGGGAATAGGGTGGGAATTGAGGGAGGGCTAAAATGAGCAATGTGTGCATGCATGCTTCTGATACCCTGACACTTATCAAAATGTATGATTACAATGCACCAATAAACGAATATTTTAAAAAACAGTTAAACACTGTAACAAAGACATATCATTGTAAAGAGAAAAACCAAGCCAGGTGTGGTGGCGCACGCTTGTTATCCCAGTACTTGGGAGGCTGAGACCGGAGGATCCGGGTTTGCAGCCAGCCTCAGCTACTTAGTGAGGCCCTCTGCAACTTAGTGAGACCCTGTTTCAAAATAAAGAATAAAAAATAGGGCTGGAGGTGTAGCTCGGAGGTAGAATGCCCCTGGGTTCAATCCCCAGTACCGAAGAAAAATAAAAATAAAAAAGAGAAAAACCAGCCATTGTTTCAGATGTGATAAGCTAAATGTACCAGTATTAGGCCAGTCTTATACAATAACAACTCTTATTATCCCACCAACTACTGCATTCTGACTTCAATATTCCTGGATGTTACAAAAGGGGTTTTCTAGCTCTTAATTTGTGCTGTCGTGCAATTGATGAAAAGGCCTTGGTCAGCACCACTGCCAGCCACGAAGGAGCCACTTTGGAAATGGATGCCCCTGCCCCATGATGACTTCAGAGGGCTGTGGCCTGAGCTCTGGCATCACCTCCTGAAAGACCTCAAGTCAGCACCATTTTGCTGAGCTGTTTCCAAGCTTCTGGCCCAAGAAACAGAGCCATTAGTGTTTGTTTTAAACCACTAAGTTTCAAGAAAATCTGTTTACAGCAATAGATTATTAATATGGAGCTCCTCAGAGATAAGACTTTTAAATGCATACCATTACCAGGAAAACTAAAGTAAAATGGAGTTAGCAGAATATTAAAACTAATTTTAATAGGGTGATAGATGTTCATCACTGCATTAAATAGTAAATGGTAAACACAGATCTAATGTCAACATATTCAATATAAATGATATTTAAAATGTCTTTGATGACTATACTCTGCTCTGAAAATCAATTTCTGTTGGTGATAGTCATAGGCCAAATATTACTATGGGTTTTTTTGTTTGTTTTTGTACTGATGGTTTTTTTCTATATTCATAATAGAGAAAAATACTAAATTTCACCTAAAGGCTAATGAAAAAGATTTAACTTTAAAGGATCCCATGAGATCTATCACAGACCCCTTGGTTGTCCATTGACCCCAGGTTAAGAACCCTACTAGGTGGATATGGAATAGTAACATAGGTCATGGTAGAAAAGAAGAAAGTAACTCAAGCTCTAATGCCTTCAGCGAATCAGTGGGAGGGAACAGAAGACCTACACTTGAGACCAACAAGGAAGGATGCTACAGGCTGCACACTCTCCTGGTCTGTGCTTCAAAAAGAGCAGGGAGCTTTTGAAGGAAAAAGCCACAGGGAAAATAAAACCATCAAAGAACATCCAGGCTTCAATTAGAGCAAAAAGAAAAGAAAGCATTAGAAGATAACAGACTGAGTTCCAAAGGGCAAAAGAGGAGGTTCTGGGAAGCCTGGAGTTCAGATAACATCTGTATAGGAGAATCATCAGACTTCAGTGTGAGGCAAAAGGGTGCTTACTGACTATATGGATGGATACTGGCTTCTTATGTTGACTCATGTTAGCTGAAAAGTGATCTGAGTTGTGATAACTAATGAAAATAAAAAAATTAAACAAACCATGTGCATCATACCTTATTAATTCCCCTTCTCCCTGTCCTTACTGCCATCACCCTAGTTATAGGCCAATTAGATAACTGCTACAGCCTCCTAACCTGCTTCCGAATCTTCACTGCCCTTCTTCCTCCTCCACTCCAAACAATTCTCTATACCATTATCATTTTAATCATAGTGAAAGTACAAGTCTAATCATCTCCCTCACTCCTACTGAAAACCTTTCAATGGCTCCCCATTATACAGAAGACAGCATTCAAACATAATTCTAAGGTCCACCTTGATCTGATGCTTACTTCCTCAAACAATCTCTTCACCACTCCACCACCTCATGTTATATGATCTAGAGGTAACAAGTAACTTGGTCTCCTTAATGTGCACATGCTACATGTTGTTCCTGATATCTGGGACTTACCACGCCATCCACTTTATCCAGCCAAGGTCAACTCAATCTTCAGCTCTCGGTCTGAGCTGTAAGTCATGTACCAGCCCTTTCTGACTCCACAAGAATGGGTTAGATAGTAGGGTGTGGTGGTGCACTCCTATAATCCCAGTACTTTGGAGGCTGAGACAAGAGGATCAAAAGGGTTTGAGGCTCGCCTTGCACCTTAGTGAAACCCTGAGCAACTTAGTGAGATTCTACTTTGACATTAAAAAGAGAGGAGATATAAGAAGATTGATTACATGCCCCAAACCTAGTTCTTTCCATTATATACTATGTATACTCTTCTAAACCTGCACACCAACAAATACATTTATCAGACAAGGCTTGAAGGCCTTGAGAATATAGATTGTTATTCTATTCAGTAAACTAACCCTGGAACTTAGCATGGTTTGAAGCTCTATTAATATTTGTTGAGTAAATTAATAATTCCCTTCCTAATTTCCAGGCCTTGAACACCAGCCATTGCTTCTTGCCTTACTAAATTATTCTCAACGATACTGTAAATCAGGGAGAATTCATGGTGTTTATGCCTTTTATATATTCAAAACGAACCCAGATTCCTCCCTGCAGTGCTAATTCACAGAACAGCTCCCCTACACTAAAAACAAACTTGAATTCCTATAATTTAATATCATAATGTATGGTAGTACTATAGTTTGGATCTTGAAATGTCCCCCAAAGTCCATGTGTTGAAGGAACTTCAGCTACTGGAGATGGTGGAATACTTAGGAGGTAGAGCCCAGTAAAAGAAAGGTCAGGGGGAGGGAGGGACAAGCCCCTGAGTGGGATAGTGGTCACTCTACTTCCCTCACCACTATGAAAAGAACAGGCCTCCGCCACCAGGTGCTCCTGTCATGAAGTACTGTGCCACCACTGGCCCAAAGTAATAGGGCCATGCCACCACAGACTGAAACCTTTGAACTGTGACCCAAAACAAACCTTTTCTCCTTTTAAGTTGATTATTTCTGATATTTTGTCATGGTAACAAAGTTGGCTAATATAGGCAGTAAGAAAAATATCCATTTGAAGGAAAAGAACACAAAACCACTAAGAAATATACCAAAGTTCTATCTACCCACATCTACTCAAAGTACAGTTTAAATAATATACAAATATTAATAGCATATACTTGAAAGGAAATTTAAGTTAGCTCTCTAAACTAATATTACACTTTTTTAAAGGCACGGTGCAATATTATCCATGTATAAAAGTCATCCGATAATATGAACTGCTTTCTCTCAACCTGACATGTTTCTACTAGGAATCCATTCCACTGGTACTTCAGAGGTAAATTTATTACAGGGTTAAAAAACAATGACAACTTCTGACATTCTGGATTCCAACTTGTCCTTCAAAACTCAGCTGAAAAGTCGTCTTCTCTACACAGTCTTTCCTGACATCAAGTTGACTCTACTACCTCCCACTGAATCCTACCTAGTGTTGCAGTCCTTTTTAACACTACTGTATACTGATTGCACACACATGTATTTCCTCTATGTTCCCAGAAGGCAGAGGAAGTCTTGCAGATCCTTCTGTAACTATTAGGCACTCAATAAATGTTTAATGAATAAGTGGACAAAAGAATAACCAAGTCTGCACACCCTACTACATCTTAGTGTACTCCACTCTGAGAGCTCTTGATCATATCCCCACATTCCTACTGATTTGAGGAGGAGCTCTCCAAATTATCCTATGAATATGTAAAGATTCTGAGATAGTACTTAAATGCTACTACTGAAAATCTAAATACAGGAAGTCCTAATCAATTCATCATTAATGGGTTTTGAAAGGCCCACCTGACTTAGTAAATACTTTAAATCGTGTGTGTGTGTGTGGTCCTGGGGATTGAACCCAGTGGCATTCTATCTCTGAGATACACATGCAGCCCTATTTTTTATTTTGAAACAGGGCCTCGCTAAGTTGAGGAGGATGGCCTCAAACCTAGGATCCTCCAATCTCAATCTCTTAAGTACTGGAATTACAGGCATGCACCACCCTGCCTGGCTAATACTTATAAATCTTAAAGAACTTGTTTTGATGTATTTTACGACATATATATTGTTGCCCCAGTCCATGCTAGCATTTCTACTCCATAGAGAAACGTCTATTTCAAATGTATAGGTTTACAGAAAAACTATTAAAAAATTTACACTTTTAGGTCTATCGCTTGTTTTTAACTTAGTAAGGAATATATAAACACTTAATAGAAATATATAATGAACTTAAATTATAATACAGAAAGCCTTCTATCTTACTGGCCAGTAAAATAATTTTAAGATGAGCTCTTGTTTTTTGTAAAGCTAATAATTTATATTTTACTACCTGACTCAAGTTAGGCACAAATTCAGATAACCAAAATCACTTTTCCTCCTTCTGTGGTGTGATATCTCTTTTCCCATATATCCCCCAAGATCTACCACATCTCAGTAGGTACATGAAGAGTCCACAGGTAGACAAAGTCAGTCCTTTGAGGCCACATTCATCTGGGGGACTATCTTTGAGTGAATTGGTCTCACACATCTTTGAGTGAATTGGTCTCACACAAAACACTCAGATTTGCACAAGTTGAACAGCAACAGTTAATTACATCAAGTGAGTGAGAAGGCCCACAGAGAACCCTCAGTAAGCAAGAGAACAGGCAGGGAAGAGCTTCTCAAAGCACTTGTTAGAACCCAACACAGACCAAGCGATATCCACAGAGGCTCCAAGACTCCATTTCCACAGGGAGCTTCAAGAAACCCAGGAAAGCCTACACCTGTACCTGGGAGCAGGCTACAGCTGTTGCTACATCTGTGGAGTACTTTCCATATACACAAGTTTTTCTGTGTTCTTTACCCCTGTTTTCCTTACTTGAAATATTCAAAATACTTCATTCTCATCATACAAAATTTAGATATACCGTGTCAAATGTAGATATGCCATATATAAGTATAACAATTTTCTCAGGATTAAGGCTGTGATACAATTTTTCCCTGTCATTTTACAGGTGAGAAGTCTCAGATAGATGGCTTGAAGAGAAAGGCAGAAAATGATACACTTCTAGATTTCACAAGTTGTGCACTCAGTGGAGAGAGGAATAGTACTGAAGTAGCAGCATAATACTTTTGATAAAGACTCTCTGGAGCCAGTCTGCCAGAGACTTCCTAGCTACCCATAAGACTCTGAACAAGTTACTTAAGCTCTCTAACCTTGGTTTTCCAACTTTAAAAGCGGAAATAAGCTGGGTGTGGTGGTGCCCATGGTCCCAGTACTTGGGAAGCTGAGAAGGAGGATTGTAGGTTTAAGGCCAACCTCAGCAACTCAGCAAAGCCCTCAGCAACTTAGGGAGAACCCTTTTCAAAATAAAATTAAAATAGGACTGGGGGTGCAGCTCAGATGTAGAATGTCCCTGGGTTCAATCACCAGTACCACCAAAAGAAAAAGAAAAAAGAAATAGTACTTACTCAGAGGCCTAAGTGAAAATTAAATATATTTATATATCTAACATTTGGAATACTAGTACGTGGCTAACAATTACACAGTACAGTACTTTGTATACCTTTTAATCACAGCCAGAATTACCATGTTTTCTTTAGTTTCAAATGTATCTGGGACAGGAACAGCAAAGCATGCCTCCACTCCACCCGCTCACTGGCCACACTTGCTCCATGGGAGGGCCTCCAAGCTCCCTAACCTAAGCCCATGGATGCCCAGCCTCTTCCAGGCTGGCCCCCAGTTATGATTTTCAATCCTTGAATAGTCTTTTTATTCCCTAGAGAGTTCCTACATATTGACTGAAGGATACATCAAGTTACAGAGGCAGGATCCTACAATGGAGGCCTTATATGTCATGGTAAAGAGACTATAGGCTCAACCCTAAGATGACAGGTGTAACTAAGCAGTCTCAGGTGGGATATAATATGACCAGGCTTGCAATTTAGCGAGGTCACTCTGCTGCGCAGGAATCTGGCTTTTCAGAGAGCACTTAGAGGCTGTTAGAGTCCAGACAAAAGAAAGTAAGGGCACTACTAGCACTCTGAAAGAATTTAGAAGAGATAGTCAAGAAATAATCAGAAAGAAACATTGGAAGGAAAGCTACCTTCTAAGAAAATATAGGAATAAAAATTTGTTTAGGAGGAAAGTAAAGAGGTTAAACTTGGGACATGCAGAGTTTCTAATAAAAATGGCACCTCCATATGAAAGTATCCAGTAGGCTAATGCATTAATACGTCTCAATTGGAGGAGAAGGTCATAGGGCTATAAAGGGTAGCTGCAATCTTCAGAGGTGATGATCCAAGTAAAGCATTATACACAGAGAAGACCAGCAGCTTCCAGGAAAAAAAGTGTAAGATAGGCAAAAGGGGGAAAAAAGGAATGGAAAAGGAAAGGTCAGATGAGAGTAAAATCAAGAAAATTAACAAGAAATCTTTGCTCTTCAAAGAGGAAGCAAATGTATCAAGTGGAGTACATAAGTCCAGTAAATTTCCAAGGACTAAAGAGTGATGATAGCTAGACTTGGTGGTACATGCCTGTAATCCCAGTACTTGGGAGGCTGAAACAGGAGAATCACAGGTTCCAGGCCAGCACATGGTAACTTAGAGAGAACCTCTTTCAAAATAAAAAACAAAAGGGGCTGGGAGTATAGCTCAGTGGAAGAACACCCATGGGTTCAACCCCCAGTATCCCCCCAAAAAAGTAATGACTAGTACTAGGGATAAAAAAAAGTCATTTCATAATACTAAATAAATCACAACAATTCTAAATGTGTAGAGTCAATTCTCCATATCCATAGAGTTAAACCATAAGTGACAAATGCAGTGAGGCCTACAATGGTTGCACCCACACAACTGTGAATATGTACAGGTTTTTCTCATTATTCCCTAAATACAGTATAAAAGGTTTTTATATCAAGTTTACATTGTATAAGGTATTATAAATAATCCAGGGATGATTTAAAGTCCATGGGAGGATGTACATAGGTTATGTGTAAATACATCATCTTATTCAAGGTACTTGAGCATTCATGAATTTTGGTACTTGCAGGGGATCCTGGAACCAATACCCCATAGATACCAAGGGCCAACTATATGCTTTTAATTATAAAGTTTCAAAATACATGAAGCAACACCAGGCATGGTGGTGTGTGCGTGTAATCCCAGTTCTTGGGAGGTTGAGACAGGAGGATCACAGCTTTAAGAATAGCCTTAGCAAATTAGCAAGGCCCTCAGCAACCTAGTGAGACCCTTTTTCAAAGCAACAAACAAAAGGGGGGGCCTGGGGTGTAGCTCAAACATAGAATGCTCCCCAGTACCAAAAAAAAAAAAACATGAAGCAAAAACAGATAGAACTGAAAGGAGAAATAAACCCAAAATTATAGCTGGAGACTTCAACACTTCTCTCTCAGTAATTATTAGAACCAGACAGAAAAACATCAAGGACATAAAAAATATGAACACTAACCATCAAGATTTATCCACTATCTATAGTCTAATTCCAACAAAAACTATACACATGGAGCATTCACCAATATATACCACATTCTGGGCCTGTAAGCAAGACTTAAATTGGGAAGGCGTGAAGGCACACAAACTATGTTCTGAACACAAGAGAATTACTAATCAGACACAGATACAGGGATATTCCCAAACATTTGAGAATTAAACATATATGCATAGGTCAGGGAATAAATCTACAGGAAAACATGAAATATTCTCAATTAAATGAAAATGAAGACATCCAATAATTTGTGGGATGAAGCTAAAACAGTTTTCAAATTTATAGCTTAAGATTCTGATATTAGAAAACAAAGGTCTTGGATCAAAGCTTTAAGCTTCTACCTAAAGAAACCAGAAAAGGGACAAACAGAAGGGGGAAATAAAGATAAAACAGATGGAAACAAATGAACTATAAAGAGAGTCAGTAAAAACCAAAGCTAGGTCTTTGAAAGATGAGATATACTAGCATACATCTTGCCAGACTAAACAAGGAAAAATAGGGGTCACAAAGTATCAACATCAGCTTTGGAAAAGGGTGAATCGATACAGATCCCATACTACAAGAAAAAGGAGATACCACCAACAGCTTCACATCCATAAACTTAACAGAGATGAAAGACAAACATTCACGGCTTTCTTCATAACAGCCCAAAACTGGAAAGAACTCAACCAACTGTAGTATTACAAAACTCATGAGCCCAACACAGGCAACATACTATGTGATTCCATGTAAGCGAAATTCTAGAAACTGAACTACAGTTCAGGAAGCTGTTTAAGTGCCAAGAGCCATGTTAAAGGAAGAGAACTGACTGCCAAGAGGCACAGAATGAACCACTGGGTGAATGAAATGTTTCGTATCATGACTGTAGTCTATGTATAACTATATACATATTTGTCAAAATTCAGAATGCATCCTTAAGATTGGTACATTCTACTGTGTGTAAATCATGTCACAATAAAAATGTACATGTTACTTATCACACCATTAATATTATAAATGTATATTTACTTACATGTACCTTAAATGATCCCTATAAACAAGGGTATCAAGGCTCAAAAGCTACATAACCTACACAGTTACACCGCTAGCAGGTGGGAGCTGTCATTCTGACCTAACTTTCCTACATGCAACGATGTGATAGAGAACAGATGCTAATGGAAAGACCTCATGACTTCCTCCACTTTCACACAGGCCACCGTTTTTCTAGGTATAGTTGTTATTTGTGGGTCATGAAATCCATTTAGTGGATTAGACCACCATCTTATTTTTTAAAGTATGGGAGATGAGAAAAAAGGTGGAAAAAATAGAAAGGAAGAGATCAGAGTTCATTATGCTTAGAAACATTAAATATTGGTTGTGAAAACTTTGGTTTCAACTGAGACAGCTTGTAGGTTTATGTGGGCTAAACTACCAAATAAAATGTTATTTCTTACTGTGGGTCCTGGTCAAACAAACAAAAAAAAAATTTTTTTTATTTTGAAAACCATTGCTGCAGGCCAAAAAAGAATAACAGTAATGCTGGCTACAATGGGATAAAAGAGATGAAGAAGATCAGTAGGAATGCTGTGCTGTGGACAAACAGTCGTGAGGGACAAGGGAGAAGAGAGCAAGTCAAAAACAACTCCTGAACTCCAAAAGCACCCAGCGGAAGCTTTGATGGATAATTCAGCATTGTTAAGTCCACATGCAGTTTCTTCCAACTTACCTCTTCAAACATCTCTCACTCTCCCTCCTCCCAGACCCTTTTGCCTCTACGGAAAACCATCTTCTCAACCCAGTTATAAACAATGGATGGTTATAAACTAAACAATGGTTTTCACCTTTCTTATCTTAGCACCTTGAACTGCACCTTACATATAGGGAATGCTCACTGCTTAAAGTCTGTGAGCACCGCCTAGGGATCCCAACACTGTAGTAATCCTTCATTCCTGTAACAAGACTGTCCTGTGAAATTTAATTCTGATAATAACTCAAGAAATAACTTTGAGACGAGAAGCACTTCCACAGACCTTTAATGAGGCAACTTAAAGAGATGCGTTAGCATTAATGTTTCCCATGATGTTTCTATTTAATGTTTCTAAAATACTGTTATTCAAACCTATGACTACAGCAGAACTCTATCCTTATGCCTTTTCTCAAGTTCTGCCCCAAAATGGCTATTCACATTAAGAAATTCTAAGTTAAAAGCACACATGGAACATATGTGTTATGAGGGTGGCAAACTTTAATTAGAAGACACATTGCCAGTGCCTATCAAAGCATCAGTGCAAATGCTTCCCTGGGCTCTGATGAGCCAGGAATAGTTTAAAGGGCCCTCAAAATATCCAGCTACTCTTTCCCTTCTTCACAGCTCTGCACTGATCCCTGCAAGGCTCAGCTGCAAGCATGTCACAACACTCCTCTATCCATGTACCAGGAGGTATTTGTAAAACGAAGTAAATGCAGATAGAACTGAGAACACAGTTCAACATACTTCCCCTTGGTAGAAGCTCATCAAAACCCCAGGAGGAAGGGAGAGGTTTTGGTTAGTCCTGCTTTACAGATAAGCATTCCAATCGAGCAAATAATTGATTTGTCAAGGTCACAGAAGTAGCGGTTAAATTCTCTCAACAAGGCTCTTCTGACTCTAAACCCAATCAATGCTCTTTCCACACTCAGTCAACTATGATCAGGATGAATCTACTCTTCGCTATCTCCTGTTCAAGACAGCCGGGCTTACACATAGACCTCTGTGACAGCATACCCCGCTGCCTGAACTAGGCTACTTGCTAGATCCTCCTCTGGACTAAACAAACCCCTGGCCTACTCAGGAGACAAGCTGAAGCACATGATGAGAAGAACAGCAAGAGGAGACAGCAGTTCAGTCAGCAAGTCCATGTGAAGATAGTCAGTGAAGAATCCAGGAGAGGTCATGCATACACTTAAGATGAAGACAGGGACAAGCAGCGGTCACCAACCAGACAGACGGGCAGAAGGCCCTCAGCAACTCAGAATGCTTACCATGTACCAGACAGCAAGCCAGGTACTGAAGTATTAACACATTGGCTCTGCCTTCAGAGGTTTTAACTAGTGAGGAAGACAGATATATGGTAAGAGTACAGAGTACTAAAATTGTGCACTAGGTACCAAAAGTATTGACATTACCGAGGGCTCCTCTAAGAATGAGGGTAGAGGTAAGGAATGCAACAGAATGGGGAAAGAATTAAGAAAGTCTTCAACTAAAGAACCCAGTTATTAAGATAGACCAAGATGATTTCCTCAAATGGCCTACTGAAGCCACTCCATGACTCTGCTTCTAGGACTTAAAGACTGTGAGCTGGCACTGTTCAAGGACAGTCATACAATGAAAGTAAAGACAGTGTCTGAATGAAAAGAGCCACATGCCAAAATATGAATAAACCTCAAGAATACGTAGAATACTATATATTTTATGTAGTATTAAAATAGGAATAAAAAGGAATGAAGTACATTCAACATTGTAGGTGAACTTTGAAAATATAACACTAAATGAGAACAGTCACAAAAGACCATGTACTATATGATTCCATTTATGCAAAATTTCCAAAATAGACAAATAGGAAGTAGACTAGTGTTTCCCCAGGGCAGGGTGAGCTGAGGTACAATGGGGACCAATATTTATGAGTATGAGCTTTCTTTTAAAGGTAATGAAAAATTTCTACAATTGACTGAACTGGGGCTGAACAAGTCTTGTGAATAGATTATATACCACTAAATTATATACTTTAATGAATTGAATGCTACAAAAATTATACTTCAATAAAACTGTTATACCATTGTATATTTTCACAAAAGTTCAAACAAAAATTGCAACTGCTTTTATTACAGGCCTTAAGAACCATACGAGGCAGAGTTAAGTCTGTACAGTAAGTATATAGGACTTAAAGCCACACGGAATAAGATTCGAGCCATAGCCACACCACATGCTAGCTGAACATACTTAGGTAAGCTACTTAGCCTATCTCAACCTCAATGTCCTCAGCTGTAAAATAAAGACATTTTCCTTGTGAGATAAAGAGATATATAATCTACATAGGTGTTCTACATTGCTATTGGTTTTTTTTTTTTTTTTTTTTTTGCAGTACCGGGGATTGAACACAGGGGCGTTCTACCTCCGCGCTATGCCCCCGGCCCTATTTTTTTATACTTTATTTTGAAACCGGGTCTCACGAAGTTGCGGAGGGCCTCACTAAGGAGAGAGAGAGAGACAGGGGGAGAGAGAGCAAGAGAGCTGAGGCTGGCCGCGAACCCGGATCCTCCGGTCTCCGCCTCCCAAAGTACTGGGATTACAAGCGTGTGCCACCACACCTGGCTTGTTTTTTAAATACTAGTATAGTCACGCACCATGTCTTGGTCAACAATGGACTGCATATACAATGGTATATACCATACAGCCTAGACGTGTAGTAGGCTATACCATCTAGCTATGTGTAGGTATGCTCTATGTTGTTCATACAATGATGAAATCACCTAACAATTCACTTCTCACAACATATCCCTATTATTAAATGAAACATGACCATATATGAACAAATGTTATCCAGAAAATGTTTATATAACTATCCTTTTCTCAGATATTGTTCAGAGGAAAACATAACATTCTCATTTAAAGTCATTCGTGTCAAGGTCAATGTTTCATTCATTTTTATATGCACACCTTACCCAGATGCCAAAGACAGCACTCTGGATATCAGAGGTTCTAAATATTTGGCGTGCTTGCTGTGGTCTAGGCACTCTGCTTTGTGCCTGGCAGATAATGATGTTGAATTCAAAACCTGGTCAATGGAGAGCAGCACTTTTTCCTCTATATCATGCTCACATATTGATGATATTATTTGGGCTTCATTGTTCTTGTTATTCCTTTACCATTAACCACTTGAATATGCTAGTATTTGTATTTACAAGTATCTGTAATGGTGCTTACACTATTACTAAAAGGTATTAGTTACTCATGAGAAACCCCATTATTAACATGAGAAATATCCAATACGGCATGCCTGGTTCTCTTTTTCTAACAAAATTTCTAAAATATGTGCATGCTATTTTAGTCTGGTTTACTTTAATTAGCAACTACATATTTCTCAAAAGCCAACATGCCTTTAGCTATTTCTTTGTACCTCTTCTTGAAGTGTGCAATTCATCCCCAAAGAATGAGAGTTGATTTGAATGACTCAAAGTTGACTAACAATTTGTAATTAAACAAATTTTTAAATAGATATTGACTATTCCCTTTTATAATGAAAAGCAACAATTTAATGTATTTTAACAGGTCTGACTCTTATTTTAGCATCATAAATGGTACGTTGCCAATAATGCAGTTTTTAGCAATTCCAAAGGTGTTAGCACAGCACACCATTGCCATTACATGGTTAGTTAAAATTCATAACAAAAGAAATGTGAAGGATAACCTTACCATATCATCCGTCAGTGTCCTAATATTTAAATGCTGCAAATGAAAAAATCAATCAGTAATTTATAACAGCTTTTATTTTACTTAATAGATTATATTCAAAATTCTACAATGCTAACTTGAAGGTAATTAAATTCCTGACAGTCTAATAAAAATGTGTTATATATTGCTTTAATCTCTTTCTCAAAAAGATGGACAAAAGTTACCCTGCATGCAGTAGTTTCAAACATTTACTAAGATTTCTTGGCTTTGTAAATTTCACGAACTAGAACCCTCACTGTGGTACGATAAATGTATTCCCAATTAATAGTAATAATTACTTTTAAATACACAGACCTAGAACATAATGGACATAAAGATATAAATATGAGTTTCAGAAAATTTCATATTCTAAAACAGTGAAATTTTAAATTCACAATTAGTATGCAGCATAATAATGAAGTACTTTACTGGCTTAATTAACTTAAACAATTCTAGTAACAAAGAAGAATGTCCTGGAATGATTATTTGCATCTCTAACATCAGTTTGATTTATCACCAGTGGTGACAGTAGACACTTTCCAATTTCATTGCTTGCTTATTTGAGAACCCTTTTGCTGATTTTCTTGCTAGACAAATATAAGGCTACTTTAGAAAGTGATTAAGTCAGTTTCCCGCAAAGAACAGTTCAAAATAAGCAGCATTTAGAAAAAAAACCTCAAATCTGTTTTATAAACCCAGGAATTGGGCAAAATTTTGTATTCAAGTACCTGGAATCAACTGCCAATTCTCCTTCCTTTTATTCATTAGAGCATTACATCTTTTGTGTGTGTGTGTTTACTAGGGATTGAACCCAGAGGCACTCTACCTCTGAGCTACATCCCCAGCACAATTTTATTTCTTATTTGGAAACAGAGTCTCACTAGGTTGATGAGAGTCTTACTACTTGCTGAGACTGTCCTCCAACCTGTGATCCTCCTGTCTCAGTCTCCCAAGTACTGAGATTACAGGCATGCGCCACCACACCCGGCTCACATTACATCTTTCAAAGAGAAGAGGGTCAACCTTTTTCTAAGTAGAAAACCAGGTCTTTTGTAGTTATAAAAGAACATGATTTCGTGTGCATGTATGTTAACACCAAACTGATACTCATTGTGATGTGAGACTACAATGCACCAATAAAAACATAAAAAAGGAAAAAAAAAGAACATGATTTCACAATTATCTAACACAATAAGTGGCAATAACTATTTAAATTCAACAGCCAGGCGTGGTAGCACACGCTTATAATCCCAGTACTTGGGAGGCTGAGACAGGAGGATCCAGTAAATTCAACAGCCAGGCGTGGTAGCACACGCTTATAATCCCAGTACTTGGGAGGCTGAGACAGGAGGATCCAGGTTCACGGCCAGCCTCAGCTACTTAGTGAGGCCCTCTGCAACTTAGTGAGACCCTATTTCAAAATAAAGAATAAAAAATAGGACTGGGGTGTAGCCCAGAGGTAGAATGCCCCTGGGTTCAATCCCCAGTACCGCCAAAAAAATATATATATATATATACAAAACTATACTGAGATTCCATCTAACTACAGTTAGAATGACAATCATTAAGAATACGGACAAGGCCGGGCGTGGTGGCGCACGCTTGTAATCCCAGTACTTTGGGAGGCGGAGACTGGAGGATCCGGGTTCGCGGCCAGCCTCAGCTCTCTCTCTCTCTCTCTCTCTTCCTCCCCCTGTCTCTCTCTCTCTCTACTTAGTGAGGCTCTCCGCAACCTCGTGAGACCCAGTTTCAAAATAAAGTCTAAAAAATAGGGCCG
>PVJS01045681.1:0-16137 GCA_004027185.1 Glis glis
GCGTTCAATCCCCGGTACCGCAAAAAAAAAAAAAAAAAAAAGAGTACTGCAGATTTGAAGCCAGTCTCAGCAACGTAGCAAGGTTTTCAACAACCTAGCAAGACCCTGTTTCCAAACAAACAAACGAAAAAATAAATAAAAGGGCTGGGAGTGTGATCATATCAGCAAAGGAATAGTATTATTTTGAAAAACAAATGAGATAATATGTATAAAGGGATAAGAACAATGCCTAGTTATATAGGCATTCTCAGATCAATGTTAGATATCACTAACATATCCATAGTTAGATACTAATGATAATCATTCCCACCATCACCACCATCATCATCACCAAGTGAAGCACTTGATTTCAGTCTCTATATTTATTTGCCTTTGGATACCATGTAGTTTCTCTTGATAAGGGACAGATTGATAAGAAAATAAGAGTCGAAATTAATGGCAAATAATGCTTTCATGTCAAGTGGCAGCCATATGGTATGAGCATGCTCCATTACACCAAAGATTTCACAGCAACTCAGAGAAGACTGTTAGGAGAATGCTGAGTCATCACTCCGCCTATGATAATACTGAAGAGTCATTCCCACTTCCCCACTAGTTGATTGAAAAAGTTAAGCAAGAGCAATTTCTGCCTTGTCTTCGACCAGTTTGTACTTAAGTAACATTAACAATAAAATGGAAACATTTAGCCCTGAAAGCTTAATGAGAAATATTTACTCAAGAGCAGAGGATATTTGCCAATTGAAGTATAAGAAAATATTTCAATAATAGGAGGCTGGCCACTGCAAGGAAAAAGAGGTTTCTTTCCCCTGCCCTACATACTAAATGAAGACAAAACATACTTTCTTTATAAATACGTAGCCTTACCCTAATTTACTCTATTTTGGGGTGAGATTTTGGTCACTCAAGGCAAATGGGTTTGAACATCATTTTCATCAAACACTTTAAAGAAAGTTAACATAATTTTTTTATACCATAGGACCAGTGCTACAATTTATTTGCAGCTATTGAAGACAGTGGCTTGTATTTGAAGTTCACAAGACCTCTCTTTTTCTGGCCGGATGCATAGCTCTCTAACTTAGCTGTTTTGAATGTTTGTCCTCATCCCTGACAGATTCACAAAAGCATTCAATTGTCAGTGGAGAAGCCTAGGTCCCAATTGTGCCCATTGTGTCTTGAGAAATTTCTTGGAATTCTCTGGGCCTTGAGGTCTTTACTGGCAAAATGAATGAGATGAATGAGTGAGTGCATCTCAGAGTCTCATGAGACGCTCACAGTTGTTGATTTAATGTATTAAGGAAAATTTCAATGTCCTAATATCAGCATATATGTTGGGTTTATTTATTTATTTATTTATTTATTTATTTATTTTGGTACTAGGGATCTAACCCAGGGGCATTTTACCCCCAACCTACACCCCTAGCCCCCCTTTTTTATTATGCAACAGGGACTCTCTAAATTGATGAGAGCCTTGTTACACTACAGAGACTGGCCTTGAACCTGCAATACTTCTATCTCAGCCTCCCAAGTACCGGGATTACAGGCATGTGCCACCTTGCGAGGCTAGTTTTATTTCATCATTTTGAATAGCAACACTGTCTAGTACAATAAATATGAAAAGTAAAATAAAGCAAAAATTTACAAGCAGTAAAGACAATATCAGACATCTGTCTTCATTTTAAGAAACTATCATTGGCTTATGGAAATTTTGGTTGCTTTTATCTAACTCCATAAAAATAAACAAATGGACATAGATATGAGTTATTCTGATTCTGAATCCTAACTATATCCACAAACACAATAAAAAAAGAATAAGTGTGTGTACTATACATGTCTCCCTTAATATTCTTCGCATGCTAGGTTAATTAAACAGTATTATACTCTTACTCTGTCAATGCATCATGTCCTGTTGGATCTTAATAAATTTTTAATAATATTAGGAACCAACAAAGTGAAAATGTCATTTTTCTTTTAAAGATACAGCTTTTTAACTTAAGTAAAGCAATTTTACCTATAAAGGGCAAATGTTCTATAACAATACTACTCAGATCCCATAAACTGTGAGAGACCTCCATAGCAGTGTCTACATTAGCATTTAAATGGAGGGGCATTCTTTGCAACCAGTACTCTTGTTGAAATAATATGGTAGATTAACACAAAACAATCTGTTGTAATATGATGTAACATTTTTCAATAAAATAAAAATATTATTTCTAAAAACCGCCCAGAATAGATTTAATTCATTTCTATAATTTTAATTCCAACTAAATTTTCTATTTGTCACTGCAAGAAGATTCCTTCATAACTCTTCTCTAGTAGAACCAGTAAAATTGACATGTATATGTGCTTATATGTAAGATTCCATATGTATGCAGCCCATAATAAATCGGTAGAGTCTTTTTAACAAAAGATCTCTATTATGAGGAAGGAGATAAAGAACTAAAATTAGATATTCTTTTGATAATAAACTTCAAGTTCTCTATGGAAAACTGAAGTGACAGTTTTCCTTTTATGTTTCTTTTACATATTTTTTTACTCTAAATGTTTTTTTATTATTTTATTATTTTTTTGTAGTTCTAGGATTGAGCCCCAGGAGTGGTTTACCTCTGAGCTTTGACCGCAGTCCTATTTTCTCGCTAAGTTACTGCAGGGCTGGCCTGGAACCTGCAATCTTTTTGTCTCAATTTCTCAAATCCTGAGATTAGAAGCGTGTGCACTCCACTTACAAATGCTTCTTAAAACTTCCATCATGGTCACTCTCATTTGTTGTTCTAATTAACCACAGCTGCGTGCATTTAATTTAAGGCAAAAACCAGGGATTGGGTTACCTTTCACAAATAGCGTATACTGCGAGGAAGAATAAGTTCCTTCATGGAATGTGAGTGTATGTGTGTGTGTGTGTAAAAGAAGGTGTGCCATTATCCTTATCATCCTTAGTCCTGAAACCCTTGAATTTGCCTGCTAAACATTCCTTCTCTGCCTAATATATGATTCTATATACTACAACTTAGAGTTTTTGCGTAACAAACTTTGTAATAGCAACATTCTAAGAGCTGAATAGATTAAATAGGGGGGATGAAGGATAAGGTCAATCCTTGAATTTATTTCTTTCAAATCAAAATATAAGTACTACTAAGTAGAAAGCATGTAAGTACCTATCCAAATGGCGGGCTTAAAATAATCAAGTTTTTTCATGCCACTACCAGGGTTTATGTTTGTTCAGACTGAGATGAATTCAGAATTGCTTTGAGGTTTTCTGTTCAGCACTAGATGAAAATTTTAAATGGCACTTAGACCGAACACAAAGAAGTAGATTTAATTTCCGTATTATCTTTGATATATCATTTACCTATCTAAATAAAATACTATTTAGAAATCTATTTTTAGTTAAATGTTTCAAAATACAGAAGAATTTCAAGTTAATGCACTGTGAAGAACTTTGGCATAGTGTGAAGACCTGCTGTTCTTTTATGCTCAAAAAATATGAAAATAAAACATTTCAACATTGCATTTTCCAAGATTATATTCTCAAATAAGTATAAAATGACTTGTTTTGTTTTTTAAGGCAATTTATAATTTCAATGTTCTTCAAAGATGGGACACATGCTCAATACAAAAGAGTGTATGCTACACAATGAATATAATTGAAGGCATCAAATAATGATGTCTGTGCTCTAGTTCAGGATACATTTATGTTTGTTAAGTAGTTTCCCTTATTTATTTTTAAAAATAAATATGTATTTTATATGATATGTATTATATACAGTATAATGGTTATTTAAATGTTTTAAGGCATTGGAAAATGATAAATATGAGCACACAATAGTATTAAGAATTCACCTAATTGTTTTATAAATATTGGGCTTAGATCTTTATAAGCAAACACTTCAAGGGAGAAACTGGTTAAGAATAAATTGTAGCTCTAGATTCTCACAAAAAATAATGCATACAATCTTGGGGTAAAATACACATATGGAGTAGAAAGAACATATTTTTTCACCACTTCTCCCTCAAAAAAAACTGACTTCATATTTAGATAACCATTTTAAATAATTTGAACTTTTGCTGAAAACATTCAGGTAAGAAACCCATGTCTAGACATTTCTGCTACTTTCTAGATTATGTTCAGTAAATAAATTCCAAATTATAAAACCCCCTTTGCTACTGAAGGCATAGAAGATACTGATGATATTATTAAAAATGTCTCATGGTTCACATGTTAACTTTAAAAGGCAGGATTAATTTGCAGCTCAGATTCAATCATGAAGTTATTACTTAAGCAATAAAGAATTATACTAAAAATATCACTCTCATTGTAATGAAGAAAGCAGAATACAGATTGAGCAAGATGTTGACTTCAGATCAGAAACCCACATAGCAGAATTGTGGAGACTATGAGAAGTGGAGCAGACATGATTTTATTTTCCTATAGCCAATTCATTTTACTTTTTGCCATAAAAGATTATGTTCACAGGTATATCCTGCTTCTATGTATAATTTTGTTTTGTCTAAAGGAATAGGACATTTTGAATCCATGATTTCAAATCAGTTGCCCATTTTTTAAGTTGGGTTATTTGTTTTTTGGGGTCTTTAGTTTTTGAATTCTTGATATATTTTAGATACTAGCCCTCTATCAGAGGATTAGCTGGCAAAGACTTCCTCCAACTGTGTAGCCTCTCTCCTCACACTCTTGGCTGTTTCCTTTGTTGTGCAAAAGCTTTTTTAATTTGATGTCATTTCATTTATTCTTGACTTAATTTCCTGAGCTTCAGGGGTCTTATTGAGGCAGTCTCTATCAGTGCCTGTATGTTAGAAAGTTGGCCCTATGTTTTATTCTAGTAACTACAAAGTTTCTGGTCTAATTTGTAGGCATTTCATCCATTTTGAATTGACTTCTATTCAGGGTGAAAGATAGGGGTCTAATTCCATTCTACTACATATGGATATCAAGTTTCCCCAACACCATTTGTTGAAAAAGTGGTATTTTCTCCAACATGTTTTTGACATCTTTGTAAACATTCAATTGGCTGCAACTGTGAGGATTTGTCTCTGTATCTTCTATGCCATTGGTGTATGAGTGTCTAAGTGCTAATACCATGCTGTTTTTACTACAATAGCTCTGTAGTATAATTTGAAATCAGGCATTGTGACACCTCCTGTGTAGTTTTTACTGCTCGCGATTTCTTTGGCTATTCTAGATTTTTGTGTTTTCATTTTAATTTTCCTAATTCCATGAAGAATGACATTGGTATTTTCATAGAGATTGAATTGAATATGTAAATTGCTTTGGGTGGTATGGCTATTTGACAATATTTATTATTCCTATTCAAGAACATGGAAGGTCTTTCCAAATACAAATGGCCAACAAGTACATAAAAAAAATGTTCAACATCATTAGCAATCAGGGAAAATGCAAATCAAAACTACACTGAGATCCATCTAACTCCAGTTAGCATGACAATCTTAAAGAATAAAAACAATAATAAATGCTGGTAACAATGTGGGATAAAAAGGAATGTTTATACATTTTGGTGGAATTTAAATTAGTACAACCACAATAGATATCAGTATGGATATTCCTGAAAAGACTAAAGTGATATATACATATCCATTATTATGGAATTTCAAGAGACCTTTTTAAACTTTTTAATTGACATAATCATTACATATATTTGTTAAATACAATGTATAATGATCAAGTCAGAATTATTAGCATCTGTATCTCCTTAAAAATGTATTCCTTTGTGTTGGGAATCTTTGAAGTGATCTTTTCTAGTTCTTTATAAAACATAAAATAAATGATTGCAGTCACCCCACTGCACTAGAACTTATTCTTCCTAAGTAACAACTGTATTTTGGTACTTGTTATACAAATCTATCTATGTTCCCCCCTACTCTTACTAACCTCTAGTGACCACTTGTCTAGTTTTTACTGATATAAAGTCAAGTTCTTAGCATCGACCTGTGATACTGAATGATGGAACTTTCCGTTCTCACACTTTGATGTATAGAAGAGTGATGTAATGCCATAATTGGTAACCAGAATGGAAGAGTTGCACAGAAGAGTCATGTGACTTGCATTGAACTATCATGTCATCAGAAAATAAATTTATGTAACTGTGCTCCTGGGGATTTTATTAAAGCAATTATCATGCGTTGTCCTAATTAAAGCACACAAAATATCTGGGTGTGGTGGCACATGCCTGTAATACCAGTACCTGGGAGGCTGAGACAGGAGGGTTGCAAGTTTGAGGCCAGCCTCAACAACTTAGCAAGACCCTATTTTAATAAATCAATCAATAAATAAAAAGGGCTGGGTATGTAGCTCAGATGTAGAATGCTGCTTGGTGTAATCCCCAGTAGCACACACACATCAAAATTCTGATGGCAGTACCTCAAAAATGATATTTAGAACAAAACAACCATTTATAAAAAACATAACTGAAAGAATTAAATTATTACAAATGCCAAATATTTTTAGACTTAGAATTCTCTTCACCTAGTAATATGGAATCTAATGGAATGGTATAGTCAATCATCCAAAAGCTCGATGATTTGGACATAAATAGCCTAGATTAAGCACAGAAGAGCAGAAACAGAGAAAGAGAAATTCAAAACAAATAAGAACAGAGAGCATTAATGCAGGATTTTTTTAAACATTATAGTTAGGAGAAAATTCGAAATTTGTGTTCGAATCCCATAGCCTCTCACTTTCTGAAGCATATGTACAGAATATTTTTTTTTATTATTGACAGAATATTTTTCTAGTTCCTATCACTATTTTCAGATTCATTTTGCCTAAATTTATAGAAAAATAAATTATTCCATAATATGATTTGATATATCCATATTTTAATATTCCATTAATCTCACATTAAATATCCAAAATATTCTTGGCAGTGTCTGGTAGACGATACCTGACATTTGCAATCAGGATAATATTGTTAAATTGGGCCAATAAGTTGAAGGCATAGTCTAGTCTGAGAAATATTGTTTACTCTTCTTACACTTACTACACTCTAAGAAGTTTAAAGATTTTCAAAATAAAGAATACATCATTGGTGTAGATCCATACTTATGATTAGCACCAGACTTCTTTCTGTTATCATTATTTAAGTAAGACATTGTGGGAATACCTCTTGATCAGGTGTTCCTTAGAATTAAGGGCACTGGTTTTCTGGTCTGTATTGCGTTTTTCTTTGAAACACCAAGAATGCCTAAGTTATATGTAAAATGAGTATTATTTCCATATAATATTCTCAATAGGAAACAAATCATAGACAGAAACATGCTTTTTATAGTCTTTCTTCCACTCTCTCTTCTAGCAGCATTAGTGGTTCTGTTATGAGCATCTCTATTTTTCTCTATGATAATAATACCATTCTTTGACATTGGGTCAATCACAAACTCGTATTTATTATTTAGGCTTCATGCTATAAATACTTTACTATGTCTTCCTTTGGAGCATTGGAAATGCCTTGGTTTTATGGTCTAAGAAAATACACAAAAGCAGAGCTACAAAGCCACCCACAGCATCGGAACTGAGGTCATTGTCACCGGATTAATACTGTGTCATTGGAACGTGGGAAGCTAATTTAGGCTTCTATTCTTCTTTGTCTATAATGAGGCCATTTCTCAGAGATGTGAATCTTCGCTTTGTTTCCATATGTTTAGGGTGGGAACCTAGTGGGGGAAAGCAAAAGACCAATGCATTGTAATTATCTTTGGGGACAAAGAAAACAGAAAATTAGGTTAAACATTAGAGTAATTAACTGCAAAATTATTGCTTTCAACTCTGAAATCATTCTTTCTACATAATTTGAACAGTTTATAGACCAAATCGCCTAACTGAAAATGCAGTTCTGGATATTTTAATTCTTCATTTAATTCACACTGACCAAATTTTCATTGTTCAGGTCCAGGGAATCTATGCCCACCACCATAATTTGTGAAGTAAAAAATTGAGACATCCTTTTAATTTGTATTCTTGTTTTTTCCTCAGGCAATGCAGCATCCTCCAAAAATGTTATTTTTCACTCCTCATCATTTTCTCTTCCATGCAGGGAAGTCAAATGCTCAATAAGGGGAAAAAAAAACCTTCCATAAATTCGAGGTCCTTACCAAGAATCCAGTGAAAATATTGGTTTTAATAGCAGACAGGTTGAATAGAAGACAACAGCGTACTTATTTAAGAAGCAGAAGTTTTGTTTTTAGAATTTAAAACTTTGGAATATAATAGTGTGATTCTATCGCAAGATAAAAATCTTGTGATAAAAGTTTTTTCAACTAGCCTGAGGGCTAGAAGAAAATGGATCATGAGTTTCTGACTGTTGGTGATTTAATGTACCATCTGGTTGAAGCACAGCTATGAAACACAACTATTTCTTTTTTGAGAGTGCTATTTAATAGCTGCAATAGAAGTATTTATCAATGTAATCTGTATAAGTTTCATGAGGGCAGAAATGTAGCCTACCACCCTATTTCCAGCATGGTATGAATGACTTAATTAGGTGCTAGATACATAAGTGTCCTTTACATTTTAAGTGGTTGGATAGATAGTGTGAAAGAACAATGGACTATGATTTCTATACATCCAGAAATGTATACAACATTTGCACAAGCTTGTTGTATCAGTTGGGTTAAGACATCTACTTTTTCTGGATAGCATTTTTCTTATTTATAAATGAAGAATTCTGCTCTTCAATTTCTATGGTAGCTTTTAGCACTAAGGAATTAAACTTCAGACTCTATTCCCAAGATTCGACAATATGTGATTGACCAGGTCAAGTTATGTGTTCTCTGGTCTAATTCAAAGCTGACAACTTTTGTGGACTTATGGAACTTGTCTTCTCCCTCTCACCCCAGTACAAAATTGTAAATGTATATACTTGGTGTCACCTGAAGATTCAGAACAGCCTCATTTCTGCTTCACAGAAGCCATGGAGAGGAAATTGGATTGATGATTTTCTCTCTCTTGAAATCCTGAGGGGAGTTTTTAAAATAGCACTTGTGTTGGGAAGGGAAACTTTTCTCAACTTAGGCAAACCAAGCAAATGGAACATAAGCTAAACAGGGTACTTTAGGGATATGAGCCAAAAACAAATATTACGTAGGTTTCTTGAAGATAAAATAAAGTGCAATTTCTGCCTTAGGAAAAGAAGCACATTCTTCCAAATAATGAGGAGTTGATGCCTCCATAGTTCAGGTTCACATTAAATGTTTTCTGACAAAGATGGCTTATATAAACTACTTTTTTGAAAAGTTTAATTTTGTATCTATTTTACCATTAAATTAAAAAATAGAGTATATAGTTAGCAAGATATACATCATGATAAAAGGATTATTGTGCTGTATCATGCATGCTGCAAGCATGGGAGTTATGTTTTAAGAACAGCATTTATTTATATATATATTTATTTATTTGTTTATTATTTACAGAGTTCAGCATTTAATGATGGATAGGGAAAGGCAGCAAAGCTCCCACGTATGAGAGGGCTTCCAAACAGGTTTCCCTAAGAAACAGAATTTAAGGTCATTCTCTTTATTGGGTAGATAAATATTCACAGGTTGATGAGTAGAAAAGCAAAACAGTTCACACTCTTTGAAATTAAATGTTTACCAGGCTTAATAATTTCTTATGTTTTCTTCTATATGTATTACAATAAACCGATTTCTAAAAGTTGACAAATTAAAATATGCATTCACCATTAATTAAGCCGGGCATTGTGGTGCACGCTTGTAATCCCAGTACTTGGGAAGCTGAGACAGAAGGATCACAGGTTTGCGGCCAGCCTCAGCTACTTAGTGAGGCCATCGCAACTTAGTGAGACACTGCCTCAAAAATAAAATAGGGCTGGGGCTGTTGCTCAGAGGTAGAATGGGTTCAATCCCCAGTTTCGCAAAATAAATAAATAAATAAATAATAAGATATGCATTCACCATTAATTAAAACCTAGTCTCCCTTTGCTGATAATTCCTTTACTTCAGTTTATTCTCAATTGCTTGATACTCTTACCACAAGGCATACTAGAGAACTAGAATTATGCATCACAATGAAGGGTAGTTCATCCAAGTGGGAAACACATCTTTCTGGTTTTTATTCTATAATTTTAGGTTGATTTTTAAAAGTGATATTTTGAATCGGCTTTATAAAATACTAAATTTCACTCTTAAAAAGCTTAAAAAATTTCCTGAAGCCTTCTATATTGTATTGGATTTTTAAGAAATATTTTGGTGTTATCTTTTCTTGCATTAACATTGTCAAGAAAGGATGCAGAGCTGCATTAGAAAGCTGGAATCACAAGATTTTATCTCGGCATTACCAAGTGACATTTGTCTTATTGAGTAATAAGACAAATTTTCTTTGCATTATAGGGTTGCAGCTATATTTGGGGTCCTCTTTGATCTCCAGTTAACAAAAATTAGTTTGTAGATTTACCATGCTTCATATTTTTTTGCCTAGGAGAAGAGAAATCTAGGATAAAGATTAAAATGCAATCTTTTTCCCCAACGACCTCTGAAATCAATTAAGAAAGCTGTATGTTGAAGATGGGTCCAACATGGGAGTACCAACCAGTTCCTGATTATAATTAGTCGAGGAGAACAACCTTGAAGCAGAAACGCACTTTCTAGGAGTCTGTTTATGATTTTCTATTTTTATCACTTGTTTTTCAAAATAAAATACTCTTTTTCACCTATCATGCTCTGGAAATCTCTTCTTCTACCTCCTACCCTCTTTAAGCACCTGAGCAAGTTTATTCCTGATCAAGACTATTTATTTATTTACTTATTTATGTATTTATTTGTGTTTTCCCTCTGACTAGATTGTGCTTCTCTTGACTCTTTTGAAAATGATACAATTATTTTTAAGAACAAAGTTACATATGTTGAGTTAATAAGTAGATTTTATTAAAATGATTTTAATAAAGAAAACAAAGACTTATTTTCAGAGGTTAACTTCAACTTTATAAAATTATTGTGGTTTAAATCTATGTGTAATATCAAGAAATGGACTTAAGGAAATATTTCATTTTATGTAAATAAACATCAGAGAATGAATGAAAAAATAGTAAGAGGTCTTAATTCTTAGGCCTTCATTTTCCTTCTTTGTTGATGAGTTCTGAGAATTTTTTAGTTGTATTTTCTTGTCTCTGGTGAAAACCATAGTCTTGGGACTGGACCAAGTTCATTTTTATTTAGTCAGAAAACACAAATGGCTGATATTAGATTGAGGACTCAAATTAGCAATATGAAGTCCAAAACCTTGCTTAACTAGAATGATTTCAGTTAGAAAATAGAACTACACCAAGCAATTAATTTTCAACTAGAAAGTTAACTCATTCATTCCTTAAGTTAGAGCAAATGAAGATGATATTAATTTTGTACAAGTAGAAAAAAACTTACAGACTTAATATTCTACCCAGTAATGGCTTCAAGAATGGACTTAAATAATGTCCCAAATGCCAAGAAATAAATAGTCCTAAATAACTTCAATTTATTAACCTAATTATAAATTATATCCACTAATTATATTTATATTACAAAAATCATAAGCACAGACTTTTCCCCTTTTTCAAAATAGCATTAATATTTTTATATTTCATTTTTGTATTTTTATTTTATTATTTTTAGGTATTTCATTAACATACAGTGCCTTTTCTTAGTCTCTCTCTTTTCATAAAATAAGTTTTGCTGAGCCAGGTAGATCGTAAATTCCTTGAGGTTATAGAATGCATAAAATAAATTTCAGTGTTCTTTCCCCAGGGAGTGACTTGCATGAGGTCAGAGTCACAATAAATGTTTATCTTTATAGAATAAAAAAAGGTCATCAAGGATAACACAATTGAATATTTAGCGTAGCTCACTCAAATCCAAATTTTTCACAATCATCGAAATGTAATAAAATCTACTAATTTGCACCATTAGTAATTTCATGCCCTACTTTCAATAAAGTCATTCATTTCCCCCTGGAAAGAACTCTATGCGTCAGCAGAGGAGATGCAGTGAGTGAACTCCAACCAGGATTCTACTTGACAGAGACACACCATCCTGTTACGGCATACACAGTATGATGAGTTCCAACACCAAGACCTTTCTGGTAATCTTAGGTGTGATGTCTCATGCAAGATATTGCTTAACAATCATACAGAAGGTTAAGTAGCAAAGAGAAGATTAGTGTTTCTGGACATTGGCAGTATATCATCAGCAGTATTCCTGACAAATAAAAGTCATTAGTTTGCCAAAAATTCTAATGAAGTCATGATTAATAAATGCCTCTCAAAAGTCCGCATCAAAGTCACAGCATTTGGGTGATAAATGTAAACACGCAGACCCTGCTTTGCCAAAAGCTGTGTGTTCCACTTGCACAGCTCCTCTGATTGATCTGTCCATTATTCTCATGCATAATTTATCACATTGAGGGGGACAATTCATTATGTGCATACTAGAACCAGAGAGTTCTCAACGGCAAATTCTTTCAGGGGCTTAACAAGTTGCCTAGGTACTAAAATGCTCTTGTTTTATTCTTTGAAAAACAATAATGGGATAAGATTTGAAAACCTCCACCAAAACAGCATTTACAAAAAATCGAAAAGGAATACACACCTCACGTCTTATCAATTTAGTTTACTGGAGAACCTTCTGACACAATCTTTCCTCAGGTAGCATTTCTATTGCCCTTGCTGTTTTCATTCCTTATGAGGGGCCCATCTGTGTTACACTTAAATCAATCAGACATGGGATGGCATCCCAAATCCTGTCAAATGCGGGTTCTGTAGCTATATTGCTTGAACCATAAATAGCAGCATGCACCATGCCTTAAAAGCTCATTAAATTAAAGTCTAGATATAGCATCCCTCTCTTCTATTTAAAACGTGATCCATTGAATGGTACACCATATTAGGTTTCGAATCATTTACTTTTTGATGCAGTCATCTGTATGGCTCAGTTCCACTGCTATATTTTGATGTAATCTAGAACTTGGTAAATGAATTTAGCCGATCCCATGAATATCTTATTAGGAGAAATACATGCTTTTGTTGAAGATAAAAACTGTGGTGATGGATGGGATATGCCTCCGAGTTTTTGATGTGTACTTGAGTTTTGGGAAGCTAGGAATTTGAATATAACCTTCAGATAAACAGACAAGGCAGTACTACAGAACTCCCTTTATGTTTTTAGACTTAAAGTGAGAAGACTGAAAATATTGAACAGATGATAGTATTCTATGCCTTAACAGCTCACAATCACATAACTGCACATTCTCCCTTCTCATGAACAGAATAAAAAGGCCCACACTTAAGGTTTTTTTAATTAATAAGAAATGGACTTATGATTTTCCAATTACAGTTACAACCTTAAAACTATATCTCCTGTCATGAACCAAGAAATCAATTTCAATATAATCTATAGAAACCATGTGCCCACTTAAATAATCAAAGGTTTGACACTGTTTCTTCAAGGGTATTATAAAAATTAAGTAATTTGATATTACATATATTCATTTGAGGACTGTGCATAATTTAGTTAAGTAAAGAAAGCTATCAAATATCATACCATAAGGCAGTTATGCTTCATATCTACAAGTAGCAGTATAATAAAAATCATAATTGAGCAAAACTACATTATTTTCAAGCATTGTATTTTTTTTTTTTTTGGTTCTATTTTGAGATTTTTGTCCTGCTAAGTTGCCCATGCTGGCCTCCAATACTTAGGCTCTAGGGATCCTCGCCTCAGTCTCCTGAGTAACTGGGATTATAGGCGCACACCAGCGTGCCCAGTTAAAGCCTTCTTTCCTTACCCCCCAAAATAGTTTTATATCTTGCTCCCAGAATTGTTTCATTGATATTGAATCTGAATTCAGTATAGTTACTGCTGCTTTGGCTTCAGAGATACATACTAATCTGGTATTGTGGAGAATCCTAAAACTGATTCACAAATGCTAAGATTTGAATTTTTCTTTCGTTAAGTGTTTGCAATTAGAACTTTATGACTTAAATTTCAAATACACCATGTAATTCATAATTTGACTAGGGATTCTAAATATTTTTTAAAAACCCGAGTTATCTCAAAAAATCTAAATATTTCAAACAATATATTTGAAATATAATAATATTCATTATTACAATATAGTATATAATAATATTATTATTTAGTATACTTAAATTATACTGTTAGAATGCCTATATTATACTTTTCTCTATTGCACACATGTAGAGTACTTAGTATTTTTGTCTAAATAATTAGTATCTCTTCAGCTCTTTTGGTCTAATCTAAGTGTCCCCTCTTTCTGTTCTATAATGTGAGAGCAAATGAGCATCTGAGAGGAGCTTTTTGACCTGTGGACTATTTCTTTGCTGGTTGGGCTTCCAGATGTTTGTATAAACTGTTTGAGGGACTTATTTCACCTGCAGCTTTGCCAATAACACTCACTGAATTTTAAATAACAGGGAGTAGATTTGATATAACTAGAATCTGTCTTCAAAAATATTCTAACTAAATATATATTTCCACCCTTCTTAAGTATCTTCTGCTCAAACCAGCCACATTATTTTTTCTTTTTCTTTTTCTTTTTTTTTTTGCAGTACTGGGGATTAAACCCAGGGGCATCCTACCTCCAAACTCCACCCCAAGCCCTATTTTTTATTCTTTATTTTGAAACAGGGTCTCACTAAGTTGTGGAGAGCCTCACTAAGTAGCTGAGGCTGGCTGCGAACCCGGATCCTCAGGCCTCAGCCTCCCAAGTACTGGGATCACAAGCGTGCACCACCACATCCAGCCACATTATTTTTTGATGCAATACTTCTGAATGTATCAAAGGCATGCCTGGAGTACAGCTATTCAGGTCTTGGAAGACAGTCTAGCAGAATAGAAAGAGAGCTAGATTGGTATCTTGTCTTACTCCCTAACTCAGTAGCCTTGAGTCAGGACCTATTCTCTCTAAACCCCAGTGTTCTCTAAAAATGAGAGGTTAATTTGACTATTTCTTCTCTAAAATAACTTAACAAAAAAAAGCTGATATACAGGAAAAAGTGGCTAACTTCACCTTCAATTAACACTGGAAGCAATGGATCTGTGTTGAAAATGCATACACCATTTGTCTCTACGTTCTGAAAGTACTAAAACACAATTTTGAAAATAAATAGAACAAATTAAAGACTAGAAATAGTTTTCTCTTCATATTTACTGTGCTAACAATAACCAGAAAGCAGTGAGGACAGTTGATAAGAGAATCTTATTGATTTTTTTTTCTCCAATTACGTTAGGCAGATTCTGTTCTTCCGCTCTCTTAAATGGATATGAATATGAATTCTCAGAGGTATTTTTAACAAGATTTCAGGGAAAGGTTTCCATATCACTGCACTAACAGGATTTGCATGTAGTTGACAGCCGCAGCACATAAATTAAATAAAATTTTATTGATGTGTTAAAAACATGCCACTTACACAAAGTACAGCAAAGTTAGTGCGTTTTTTATAGAAGGAAAAGAAAATAGTCAATATTTGCCCTAAACAAAAGATTAATATGTGCTAGAAAAGCACTCTTGTTTGTTAGACTTTTATTTTTGTATGTGGGCTTTCCAACAGCAATGAGCAAATAAATATAATCTGAAAATTCAGTCATTATGAAATAGATGTTCCTATATATCTTTTTGAAACAAACTACCTGGATATAGAATTTAAATTTTAAGCAGAAACTAAACAGGATGTGAGAAGACATGTCTACTAGTCTTGAATCTCTTATTAACTAACAGTATTTTAATATGAATTGCATACTTTCTCGATTTTTGGTCTCTTTCTGTCTGTCTGCTTATCTGTCTGTCTGTCTGTCTGTGTTTCTCTCTCTCATTCTTTCTCTGGGGATTATACACAGGGGCATTACACCTTTGAGCTACACCTTCTGTCCTTTTTATTTTTTATTTTTTTATTTTTTTTATTTTTTTTTTTTATTAAATAAAAGTTTATTGTCTACTGTTTACACTTATGTTGCTGCTATAAGTACAACAACAGACAGAAATTCCTAGTGTGAATTACTCATTGTTCACCCCCACTGAACTACAGACACTGCTTGAGAATTTGCTTTAGGGATTTAAAAAAAAGAATCGGGGCACAACATCTTGAAAGAGTATTCTCAAGTGACTGG
>PVJS01045682.1:0-16137 GCA_004027185.1 Glis glis
CTCATCTCTCTCTCTCTCTCTCTCTCTCTCTCTCTCTCTCTCTCCCTCTCTCTCTCTCTCTCTCTCTCTCTCTCTCTCTCTCTACTTAGTGAGGCCCTCTGCAACTTCATGAGACCCGGTTTCAAAATAAAGTATAAAAAAATAGGGCCAGGGGTGTAGCGCGGAGGTAGAATGCCCCTGGGTTCAATCCCCGGTACCGCAAAAGAATAATAAAATAAAAAATAAATCTGACAAGAAATGAGCAAGACTTAACATTGAAAACTATGCATCACTGTGGAAAGAAATTAAAGAGGACTTTAATAAATGGAGGGATACACCATGTCCTTAGATCAGAAGATTAAATATCATTAAGATTTCAATTCTCCTCAGATTGATCTAGAACCTTAGCTCAATCCCAATCAATATCTCAGTAACGTTTTGTAGAAATTGATAAGAGGATCCTAGCATTCATATGGAAATGCAAAGTACCTAGGATAACCAAAACAACTAATATCACCTGACCCCAAGATTTATTATACAGGTATAGTAAGCAAAGTCATGTGATATTGGGAAAATGATAGGCAGGTAATGGACAAATAATGATAGGTATATTGGGATAATGATAGTAAGAACAGATTATCTGAAAGTAGACATACACATATGTGAAGAACTGCTTTCCAACAAGGTTGCAAAGGAATCTGTGAATTTGGATTAGACAAAAAATTCTTAGATTCAAAACTAAATGTAAAAAATTCTTTTTCTTTTTTTGCAGTACTGAGGATTGAACCCAGGGGCATTCTACCTCCGAGATACACCCCAGCCCTATTTTTTTATTCTTTAATTTTGAAACCGGGTCTCACTAAGTTGCGGAAGGCCTCACTAAGTAGCTGAGGCTAGCCGCGAACCCGTATCCTCTGGTCTCAGCCTCCCAAGTACTGGTATTACAAGTGTGCGCCACCATGCTGGGCAAAAGTAAAAAATCCTTAAATTCAAAACCATAAAAGAAATACGAAAATTTGAGCTTCATGAAACTAATGTCTTTCACTCATCCAAAGACACTCTTTCAGAAATGAAAAGACAAGCCTAGACTGTGAGAAAATATTCATAAATCATATTTGATAAAGGCCTTGTATTTGAAATACATAAGAGTTTCTAAGCCTCGGTAATACAAAAAACAAACAGCACAATTTTTAAAATGAGAAAAATATTTCAACAGACACATCACAAAGTAAGATGCATGATGGCAAATAATCACATAAAACATATTTGAAGCCAGGTGCAGTGGTGCATACCTGTAATACCAGTACTTGGGAGGCTGAGACAGAAGGATTGCAGGTTCAAATCAGCCTCAGCAATTTAGCAAGGCCCTCAACAACTTAGAGAGACCCTGTTTGTTTCAAAATAAATAATAAAATCAGGCTGGGGAGTAGCTCAGAGATAGAATGCCCCTGGGTTTAATCCCCAGGACCACAAGCAAACAAAACCCATACTTGATACCATTAGTCCTTAGGAAAACGCAAATTAAAATCACAATAAAATACCACTACATACCTAATGGAATGACTAAAATTAAAAAGGCCAACCCATAACAAGGGTTAGTGAATATGTGGAAAAATTAGGATTCTCATATGCTGCTGGACAGAATAGAGGGAGGGCAGTTTTACGAAGGGCATGAGGGGTGACAGACATGTCCATGACCTTGGTCATGATATTGATAACATGATGGTGTGCATGTGCACAAACTTACTAAGTGTATGCTTTAAATATGTGCAGTTTATCATATGCCAATTGTACTCAATAAAACTCAGTAGTAAATAAAAAATCCAATTGTTCAAGGAGGAAATTAAATATTCTCAGAATATTTCTTTCCCTTGATTTCTTCATTCCACATTGACAGGTAGTGTAAATACTATCCACACAACCTGGCTATGAAATCTCTCCATTTTCATTGTCATGGTCTGCCAAAAACAAGAGATTGATTAGTGAGAAATGTCTGGTACAAGGAGGAAGCTCAGCATTCGTTCAGTAAGAGATTGGATCTCCAGCAGAGCCCTCCATCCATTCTGCATAAGCAGAAAAGCTAAGTAAGCACTTTGTGCTTACTGCAGAAATTCAGTTTCAACACAAGCAAATAGTATATAATGATAAGGGAAAGTTCACTCACTGCTTATGGCTAAATGTGAGGAAGACTTCAAAAGGACAGAGGGAAATGCTGGGGTGATAGAAACGATCTCTATCTTGACTGTAGTGGTGGTTACAGAATGTATACATTCATCAAAACTCAAAACTGTGCACTTAAATGGCTGAATTTTATTATATATTACATATATGCTACATATATATATATATATATATATATATATATATATATATATCATACCTCAACAAAGTTTAAACAGAAAGTAGGTCATTGTGCATAAGAAATTTGGGGACTACTCCTTTAGTTTCCTAAATTTGTTGGGCCAACAAAAAATGAAAACAGCAATGTTAGATTTCAAATACCAAAACAGAAAGATAATAATGAAAAAGATAACAGTGAAAATTATTTTTAAATGCATGGCCTAAATGAAAGTATTCAGATAGACTGACATTTCAGATGGACTGACATTTATTTCCCACTGATATTTTATTCTAATATGTCGACACTACCCAGAAGATGCACAACCACATCGCTCCAGAGTTTGACCTAGTTCTGCCAAGACGCTGTGACCTATGTGACAGAAAGGATCCCTTAGTGCAAACAGGATGTGCTCCAGGAGCTGCATGCGGTGGCTATGACCATCAGGAGCGTGACTATATCCTATATAGTTATATCCTATATCCTGTTTTCTGAAACTGTGCAAACACATAGGCTTAGAATATACGACCCACATATACGATGGAGTTATCAGGGGTGGAACAGAAAAAGTTGTGGATCTTTACAAGAAAAACAATAGTCAATAGTTCATAACACTTTAAGTCTTCCATTATGCATGAGAACTTTGGAATGAAAAAAATTTTCAAGCCAAGCGCGATGGTGCACACCTATAATCCTGGTACCCTGGAGGCTGAGACAGGAGGATCGGAAGTTCAAGGCCAGCCTCAGCAATTTAGTAAGACCCTGTTTCAAATTTTAAAAAATAAAAAAATAGGGCTGGGGGTGTACCACAGACATAGACTACCTCTGGATTCAATCCCCAATACTAGAAAAAAATTAACAAAAAGTCTATATACACATACTTTATCTTAAAATATGACTACTGATCCAAATGTGTAAGCAACAAAATGGTTTGAATAAATATGGGATGATGGGATCTGTTCATGCTGTGGTCTTTTAGAATGAAGGAACAAAGACGGAACATATCATATACAGTCCACATTAACCAAGATATGTTATTTGTTCAACATTCATATATCTATGATTTCCTAGGAAAGACCTAATTTTATGTATTCTACCCAAGATTCAGACTAAATATCCCAATGTTTTTGTTTGGAAATATGGTCACCACAACAATTCATCCCTTAAGAATGTTCAGGCGACCACCTGACTTTCAATATCATTCAGCCGCGGTTATTCAGATCTATGTGCATTGACCTTAATTTGTTATAAGTTCTTGGCACTTGGAATTAAAATTTTCATATGATATGGTATTATTATTATTTACTTTATTCATTATTTCCCCAAACTTTAAGAGATACTATGTATGATATTAAGGAATTGTGTATATCTGTGCACACGCGCCCAAATGTGTATATGTGTGTGCTGAGAGAGAGGGTATGGAGAAACAGAATGGAGTATAAACCGAATTTGACTAGACTGACTGGAAACCTCTGTGCTTGTCCTTCCCACCAAGACAGCCAAAGCAACACACAGCTATATTTTGGTGAAAATAGAGGGGACTGCGGAGTATACCAAAGGAGTAGCAGAACTTCTGTAGTGCACAGAAACCCACGCTAGCCACAGAAAGAAAGGAAGGAAGCACCTCGCCTCCACCACTCCATACAGCACAAAGCAATAAACAGATGTGATGCAATCTCTACCAAAATTCTGATGGCATTCTTCACAGAAATAAAAAAAAAATCCCAAGAACTGTATGGAAACACCAAACAATGTGAATAGCCAAAGCAATACCAAAAAGAGAAAAATAATTGGAAGCATCACACTCCTGATTTAAAATTATATTACATATGTACAGTAATTAAAACACTATGGCACAGGCATAAAACAGAATCATAGACCAATGGAACAGAGTAGAGAGCCCAGAAATAAATTTAAACATATATGGTCAACTAATTTTTTTCTGATGCTGGGGATTGAACTCAGGGCCTCATTCATGGTAGGTAAACACATTGCAGTGAGCTATACCCCTAGCGGGTCAAATAACTTTTGACAAGGGCAGGAAGGGGACACAATGGGATAAGAATAATTTCTCTAAATAATGGTGCTGGGAAAACCAGATTTCTATATGCAAATTAATGAAGTTGGACCCCAATCTTATACCAGATACAAAAATCAACTTAAAATGGATAAAAATTCTAAGTGTAAGAACTGAAGCTCCTAGAAGATAATGTAAGGGAAAAGCTCCTTGACCCTTGACGTGGCCTTGGTAATTATTTTGGTTTTTTGTTTTGGTTTGTTTTTTGTTTGTTTGTTTTTGATAACACACCGAAAGCCCAGGCTACAAAAATTAAAAGAAATAAATGGAACTACATCAAACTAAAAAGTCTTCTGCTTCTGCACAGTGAAAGAAACAATCAAATAAAAAGGCAATCTATGGACTGGGACAAAATATTTACAAACCACGTATCCAATAAGGGGTTAATATCCAAAACTTATAAAGAACTATTAAAATGCAATAGTAGAAAAACTCAGTTTAAAAATGGACAAAGGATACGAATAGACATTTCTCAAAAGGAGGCCTGAAAACGACCAACAGGTATATGAATAAGTGCTCTGCATCACTAGTCGTCAGAGAAATGCAAATTAAAGCCACTTTGCAATATCATGTCACACCTATTAGCATGGCTGTTAACAAAAAGACAAGAGATAACAGATGTTGGCCAGGGTATAGAGAGAAGGAAACCCTAGGACATTGTTGGTGAGAATGTAGATTGTTACAGCTACTATGGAAAATAGTGCAGAGGTTGCTAAAAAAGTTAAAGGTAGAACTGCCATATGACCCAGCATTCCCTCTTATAAGTGTAGATCTAAATGAGATGAAATCACCACCTGGTAAATATATCTGCACTCCTATGATCATAACAGCATTATTTGTAAAATATCAAAACAATCTAAATGACTATTGGATAAATTTATAAAGAAAATTATGCAATTAAATATTAATTAGCCTTTAAGAAGGAAATCATGCTCTTTGGCACAAAATGGATGGACCTAGAGACATTGAGATAAGTGAAATAAGCCGGATACAGAAAGGAACATACTGCATGAACTCTCTTCTATGTGAAATCTAAAGACAAAAGCAAAAGGGGTCAAAATATAGAGATAGAGAGAAAAAAAAACAGTAGTTACTAAGGGGAAAGGAGATGGAGGAAACCTAGGCTAAATGATACACAGTGACAGATATGTAGGATGAACATGTCTGGAGATCTAAGGTACAAATATGATAGCTATAGTTAATAAAATTGTATTTACTATATTTGGAATTCTTGTTAAATAAGTACTTCAGCAGCTCTTGCCACAAACAAAAGTAACTATTTGAGATGACAGATATGTTCATGTGACTCACTACAGTAGCCATAAGCTATCTATACGTATCCCATAACATCATATTGCAAGACTCAAATATACATAAAATTTATTTTAAAATAGAAAAAAAGATACATTAAGAGAATCAACAAAGTTAAAAGATCAAAATTGGCTAAATGCTATATTTAGAAAATTCTATATTTAGAAAAAGAGCAATCTCTGTCATATTACATTAAATTTCTTTAGGTTTTGTACACAACAATGAATTTTAAAAAGCAGCCACTCTGAAGGATGGGAGAAATATTGCTGCCCATTTCATTTATTTGAAAGCAATTCTCTAGTTTTTAAAAAGAGTACTTTTGGGAATCAAACAGTTTCTCCTATCTTGTAAACCTATCCAAACACCACTGAGCCCGCTGTGTCTTGCTGTCACTATTTTTTTTTTTTTTTTTTTTTTTTTGGTGGTGGTACTGGAGATTGAACTCGGGGGCATTCTGCCTCTCAGCTACACCCCCCAGCCCTATTTTATTTATTTATTTTTTTTTTTTTTTGCGGTACCAGGGGTTGAACGCAGGGGCGTTCTACCTCCACACTACGCCCCCGGCCCTATTTTTTATACTTTATTTTGAAACCGGGTCTCACGAAGTTGCGGAGGGCCTCACTAAGGAGAAAGAGAGAGAGAGGGAGAGAGAGACAGGGAGAGAGAGAGCGAGAGCTGAGGCTGGCCACGAACTTTATTTTTTATTTTGAAACAGGGTCTCACTAAATTGCAGAGGGCCTCACTAAGTTGCTGAGGCTCACCATGAACCTGCGATCCTTCTGAAAATATGTCTGCTTCTAAATTTTCTCCTCTCTGGCAGAGAAGACTCCCTGGAGTTCATCTGGAGGCTAAGGATTGTTAGCAACTTGGGGACAGAGACTTCAGTTGATGTACTTGCTTTTGCATTACTATCGCTACATCTGCCTGGCACAGAATAATTTTTTCAAAGAATGACTAAGCTTGTATTCCTACAACCCCCCCAGCCATTACATTGTTGAAAAATAGTCTATACTAAAAATAAGAAATTGCCTGTTAGGGGAGAAAAAATTCTTTCAAAACGGAAATTATTTTTATTACTTCCCAGATAATATAATTATTTTTCCTTGTTCAAGTTGTAAGAACAGCTGTGTAGCATTTATCCTCATCATTAGGACAAATAAATCGTGGCCTGATTCAAAAGTCACCATTCAGCCCTTCAATATAACTACAAAAGGATGAGGCTTTTAAAAATTCATCAAGCACCTAAAAGTTTTAAATAACCTGCATATCAAGAATAGCATTGCTTTAATGAAACTTGTGGGGGAAATTTTAAAGGGAATTTCTTCTCCCTTATTTTTATCAGCAAGAATTAAAAAAAAAAACTCAACGTTCTAACCAAATTTCTGTTTTCATATAAAAGCAATTATATGCTCCTTAGTGGGAACAAGAAGTTCCATCTATTTTATATTTACATACGTATACATATATTTTAAATTTCACACATTGGAAAAGTAATGCATCATATTGGTCTCATTATGAAAGTCGGGCTTCCTCATTCAGGCAATTTATTGGTTAGGTTTTTATTGGGAGTTTTGGGGGGAGTCCCCTCATTGTCTGGACCTACTCTGATTACTGTTTTATATCCCTTAACACATAGATTCAACTCTAGCCTCAGATATGAAATGAAGTGTAAGGCCATGAACCAAACTAACACAAGTTGCCCACTTCAATTTGGTCACATAGTGTTAAATTAGGGGATTATTTGTTTCCCGTGTATTTTCTTCAAGTTGTAATTATCTCTAAATATTTTCAGGAGTGATTTAATGGTTTGTGAAAAGGACCCAACCTAATGATAACCCAAATCTCTTTTTCTTCTCTCTTTTCTGTTCTATTTCCATGTGTGCTAAGAACACATTGTGATCCTAATATTTCTCTTACTTTCCAATTAATAATATATCTGTGTGCATGTGTGTTTCTGTGTACACATATGTGTATGTGAAAATCAATCCATATGTATCAACTAGCGTGTGCTGTGTAACATACCACTCCACATCTTAGTGGCTTAAAATAAAAACTGCTTATAAGGCTCAAAGATCTGTTGGGTTGGCAATTTGGACTGTGCTCAGCTGAGCAGTTTTCCTGCTGTTCTCAGTTGAACTCATTTATGGGTCTTTAATCAGCTGTCAGTTAGCTTAGGGACTCTGCTGTCCACTTGGGTAATGAAGCAACTGGACCAAGCCTGTCATTTCATAAGCCAACCCAGGGTTGTTCCTATGGTGATCGGGGGCTTTAAGAGCAACAAAAGGATAAGTGCAGTGAATAAATGATTTTCAAGCCATTGCTTCAGCCTAACTGATTAGAAACAGCAAGTCATGTGACTGAGCCTAGAATCAGTGTAGCAAAGTCCTTCCAAAGGAAACAGGGAGAAACGAACAAGTCAAAGAGCCATTACTGCAGTCAATCCACCACTCGCTTTGATACTCTAAAAGAAAGGGACAACCAAGAAAGATCTCTGCTTAGTAGTCTTTCTCCCCTGTACCTGAAATCATCAATTGCTAATGTAGATTAGACTGCTGGTCTAGAGGAATTTACCAATGACAAATTTATGGGGAAGTTACTACATATAAACAAATATTACTATTATTCTATGATAAGCAGCTATTTATGTTTTCACAAAACAAGAATCATCAAGAAGATGATAGGATTAATCTGCCAGATATTAAATTGTACTATAAAGCTGGTAATATTAAAAATGATGCCAGTATAGACATGTAGGTCAATAGGATATAAATTCTAGAAGCATGTTAAAAAATAGGTTTGCCCTTAGTTTTGATAAAATGTCATTTAAATCAGGAAACACTGTGATCTATATTTATTTATTCAACACCTACTTAGTAAGTCATCAGTATTTATTTAGGAGCCAACACAATGTTTCTTGAGCCTGACATGGGCACTGTTCTAACACTGGGAATAGAACAGCGCTCCTAGATGTCAAGGTCCCTGATCTCTTAGAGTTTATGTTTTAATAGGAGGAGCATAAGAGAAAGAGCTAACCCAAAACAAAAAACGCATGTAGGTAGTGATAGCCACCATAAATACAGAGACATAGGGTGCTGAAATAATGATTAGAGGATTTCTTTGAAAAGAATGGTCGTGGAAGGTCTCTTTGTGGAGATTAATAGGAGAAAACATTTAAAAAAATGGCTTTGACCAGAGCAGAGCTTTCTTGGCAGACACAATACCAAGCACAAAGGCAGTGAGATAGGAACAAGCTTGGTCTGTTCTGGGAACAGAAATCAAACCAGGGCAGCAAGTGCAGAGTTAGTACCAGGGAGGCAGAGGACCGATGCAGTCAAAGAACTGGGCATGAGCCAGGTCAGCTAGGGAACTAAGGAATGGCAGGCCACAGGAAGGAGTTCAGATGAGGGTTTTTTTCCAGATGTATGGGGCAACCAGTAGAGAAGCTCTCAACAAAAGATATCAAAGCCATGTGGTGATCTGAGTATTTATGCTGGCTGTGGGTGGAGAACAGAGCAGAGCAGAGAGATCAGTTACAAGCCATCTATAGTATCCAAGCAAGACATGATGCTGGCCTGATACACGGTGGGGTCAGTGGAGATGCAACAGCAGGATTTGCTCATCCACTGGGCATGGAACAAAGAAAAGAAAGGAATCTAGAGTGCAGGTTAAACAGCTGCTTTGAGCAACCAGGGGCCTGCTGATCGCTGTGCAAGACTTCGGGAATAAAATAGAGAATGAGATAGATATAGTCCTTATCTTCATGGGGTTTGTAATTTGCAGTTATTTAATAAATGTGAATTCATTAATAGACTAATAGTTTAGAAAAAATAAGATAGATTTCAGTTTCATGGCTCTTAACATAATACCGCCCAAATGGGTTGAAATGTTCAATTTAATGAATGAATAATATCTAAAAAGGAAAAAATCCTAGAAAAATATATAAATATTTATCTAAGGATGGAAATGCTTTTTATAGAACTGAGGTATAACTGATAAAAATAATAGATTAGACTATATAAAGTTTTAAACTTATATATGTCAAAAATACCATAAATAAGACTAAGAGGTAAACAACATAGGAAATAAAGTCACAGCATATACAATGAGGAGTTGATATGCTTAACGTATAAAGACATCTTATAAATAAATAAGAAAAAGATGAGCAAAGAATACAACAAACAAGAAAGCGAAAATACAAGGTTGGTTTAAAGAGTTTAATCTTATAACCAATAATATACATATTTAAAATATGATGTGGATTTTTTAACCTTTCAAATCAGCAAATGTTTAAAACAAGTATAATTCATGTTAGTTGCCCTAGAAGTATAAAATTGACAAGATTTTTAGGAGAGAATTTTTTAATGCACATTCTTTTTCATCTGGCAACATCACTCTTTAGAATATATCTAAAAATCATAATCATGGTTGTGTGCAGTTATATATAAACATTCACTGCAGTGTTGCTTAGCAATATAACTTTTTTGCAGTAAGGAACTGATTAAGTAAATAGTGGTATGTACATATGGTGTAATACAGTGTAGCTAGTTAAAATCATATTGCAGGAAAAAACTGACAACATATGATAAGTTGTTCACAATATCTTTTATGTTATTAAAGCAAGTTATAAAGCAACAAACTGAATGAAACAGCATTTGGTAAATATCCATAGAGAAAATGTATCAATAAAGGCATTCGCCAAACTGTTTTTAATAATTATATTTGAGAAATGGAATTGTTGGTGATTTTTTTTTTTTTTTGCAGTACCGGGATTGAACCCAGGGGCGTTCTACCTCTGCGCTACACCCCCCGGCCCTATTTTTTTATACTTTATTTTGAAACCAGGTCTCACGTAGTTGCGGAGGGCCTCACTAGGTAGAGAGAGACAGAGAGAGAGAGAGAGCGAGAGAGAGAGAGAGAGCTGAAGCTGGCCGCGAACCTGGATCCTCCGGTCTCCACCTCCCAAAGTACTGGGATTACAAGCATGCACCACCACGCCCGGCTGTTGGTGATTTTTCCCCTCTACATTTCTGTGTTTTTCAAATTTTCAACATTGTATATATGCAATCATATGCTTTTTATATTGCAAAATGAAAATTACATACTTACAAAAGTATAAAACATTCAAAATCGAAAGGAGACACTGAGCCTCTAACTAAAGGAAACCATTTGGAAGGTAGCCATCAGAATAATGCCTTCAAAAATGCTAGGAGATTGAAATGCAAGACAGAGCTGATTATTCCTAAGAGCAAAACTGCAAGCAAGGTCTCTGCTACTGATAAACAAATGATCCCTTTGGAGTCAGGATGATGGGGGTGGAGCGTGGACTGGAGCATGACTTGAGCCTAGGAGCTGTAAACACTGCGGGTTCTGTTAGTCACCATCCAAAGGTCAGTCCATCCCAGCAAACACAGCAGGGGACCTGGGGCCAAAGTGGTGGTCAAACTAATACAAGCAATACCAGCTCACATCTGTCCTTATGTAACACTGTAAAAGCTTTGAATGTGAACCAGTCAACCTGTTTGCCTAAAGAATGCTAAATCTCATAGTTTCTGCTCTTCAAACACCACCAGTTAAAGAGATAAACTAGCTGAACTTTTGAACATACAGAATCTTACTTAAAGTACTGTCTCTATCAAACATACAATCTGTAAATCTAGGGTCAAGGCCATTCTGCTAAGTTGACATTTGAACACAAAGAACATAGAAGTCAACTTTGCCTGTTGAACTCTAAGAATCATATTGAAGGTAAATGTGGTGGCGCACACTTGTACTTGGGAGGCTGAGACAGGAGGATCGCAGATTTGAGGACAGCACACAGTAACTTAATGAGATCCTGTTTCAAAATAAAAAATAAAATAAAAAGGGATAGGGGAGTTGGGGGATAGCTCAGTGGTAGAATGCCCTGGGTTCAATCCTCAGTACCATCAAAACAAAATAAAATCATATTGAATTCCTTTTGAAGGCTGTAAGGTTTACACTTGTAAAATGACCTATTTTTAAATACACACACACATATTTGTGTGTAGTTGCTTTACATAGGAAACAGGAAATTATCAATGATAATAAAAATTGTGTGTATGTCTGTGTCTGTGTGTATGTAAATAAAAGTACATAGTATTTTCACAACATCTGTCATCTGACAGTCTCTAAGTGCTTTTGGTTCCCTTTTGAAATTGGAAGTATTAAGGAATAGCAAAGTCCCCACATCCAATTCAGTAGATAACAACTAAATTCTTAGTCATTTCCTCCGTTGTCCTTTTTTTTTACAATCCTTGTCAAACTTAGATGTCTGCCAGATTCTTCTGTGGAGTTTATTGAAAACTATAGCTACAGAGTGCACTTGAGACCTCCCGGGTCAGTGCCCCAGGGGTGGCAGGTTCAGGGCAGGCGGGTTTAGCAAGCTGCCCAGGTGACTCGGGTGCACCCTGCTCGGGATGCAAAGGTGCTGGCAGGCAAATGAGGTGGCTCAAGCCCAAGAAAAAGAAAAATTAAGAAATTTCACACTGAAACAGAAAAATCTTAAAAAGAAAGATACGAATAATGTTGCTCCGACCTGCTGGGGTCATTTCTCACGGACCATGTGTCTACACTCCAGGTGGACTAGAGGATCCAGATTAGAATCTGTCCAGGTCCGTGCTCAAAGCGTTACCCAGAATGTCCATTCCCTTCTCAAGAAGTGTGTCAGGGAGCAAAGGACGGTACCTATCAGCTGCTCCGGAGAAAGAAAGTCAACACTCCCAACCGGCACTGAGCGCTGGGAGTGGCTCGCCTTCTCACCCGTCCCCGCAGTGCGACAGGGGGAATAGTAAAAGGCGTCTTGGGGCTGCTACCTGCGGGGGGCACTGCAGCCGCCGCTCCCCAGGACGCGCCGCCCCTCCGCGCCGCAGCCCGCGGGGCCTCACACCTGCGGCACAGGTGAGCGGCGCGGCAGCCCCAGGACCGACCTGGAGAAGCAGGACCGCGCTGCCTTCCCCAGCCAGCCCCCGACCAGCGGAACTAACCCTGCCCAGCAAGTTCAGCCCCAGGACTGCGGAGAAAAGGCTCCTCGCGCTCACGGTGTGCACTGCAGGCGAAACTCAGGTGGGCAGGGAAACCCTGTGGTCCACTCCCTGGGGTGAGGTTGAGGCAAATTATTAGAAAGCAAAGGGAAACCCATTGGCAGCAGAGGTGAATGGGTGCGGGTTTCGGAGCCAGGGACCTGACTCTCCCTTTTGATTGTCTCAGAACATACCCTTCCCTGGGCAAGGGAAGCTTGTGGGGAGGTGGGGAAGTAGAGAGCGTGTGGGGAGACGGACATGGAGGAATTGTGGCCACGTACCCCTCCTCCCTTCCTGGAGGGAACGCGTTCAGTGCCCTAGGCTCCTGGATGGCACTCCCTTCTCTGTCCATCTTGGGGTTAGAATGTTGCCTTAATCAATCCTAATGACCCACAGGATCTAATTTTTAATTGAGGGTTCAGCTAAGCTTTTACTTGTTTGCACAAAGCCACAGAGAGCTAAGGCCAAATAATTGAGAAGGATTTTGGATATAATTTAAGACCTCACCAAACAGTAAAAGAATAATCCTAAGTAACCAAATGGGGGTCCGTGATTTCAGAACACGAATTCTGGAGTCATGGGTTCAAATCCTGGCTCTGACACTTGCTAGCTTGCCCCTGTTCAGAATACTTAACCTATCTAAGCCTCAAAACCCTGTCATCTATAAAACAAGCCTCACAACATGATCTGCCACATAGGATTTTGATTGGAAAGAAACAGGTACCAGGTGCTCCATAAATGGTACCTCCTTTAGCATTAAGAAATAAGCTCCTCACCAAAGGGGCTGGACCAGGCAGGGTGAGCTGAGCTTGGCTGGGCTGGAATTGGGCTGCTCTCCAGACAGTGGGTCCAGGTCACTGAACAGGTGGCAGGTGGGTAAGCATCTCCGTCTCTCTGAGTAGCAATTAAATTACCTGGCTTCCTGCCACTTTTTAAATACATAGAGTACGTGATGACAAATTTAAACTTACCTGTTATACAATCACTTTTATTTTGGAAATTCATATTTTATGTTTATCCATTATCTCTAAGAAGAAAACAAAATGTTATAGTAGGAGAATTATACAACATCTCATGCTGTGGAACGCATGGCATTTCAGTTTCACAAGAGAAACTGCATTTGAATAACTTTGATCAAATCAGACAATATGGTCCAAATCCTTGTATGGTACACATATGGAATTGTTTGTATTAAAATGATGTTGATTTTCACTTGTGTTTATGGACCAGAAACACAAAAGAATGGTACCTGTGTTTTGTTAGGCTTTACCTCTTAAGCTTTAAATTGCAGAGAAGTCACTTTATTCTAAGAAGCTTTATTTAAAGGGCACTTTCATGAATGTTGCTGTTAATTTTACTAAGGTTGCTACTTTGAGGAAGGGACAAACAGTAGATGTGACTAGTAATTTCCATTGATGTCATTTTATCTTTTTAACATGAATATTTAAATGGTTTGCAGTTGACCCTAACTTAACATCATCATTTTTATGGATTCCCCCCCTTTTTTTTTCAAATTGTAGAATTGAAGTTCTCCAATACACTTATAATTAGATATTGACTGGGAAATTGTGGATAGAGTTCTAAAGCCAAACTAACCAAACTTTCCTACCTTATTCTCCTCTGGTGTTGAACTAAACTGGTGCATTTTACCTAAAAACTTATAAAACAACCAAATTGATTTAAAATGTGTTAGAGTGCTAATATTTACTACACACTTATCAAAGATGAAATACACTTTAATGCTGAATATTGTTGAACTCCTTAAATTAAATTACTTGAATTTATATTTCTTAGTAGGTCTATGTCTATATAAAGATTGTAACCCCCAATTGTGATACATCTATTGATCATATTCAATATTGAGATTAATCCATTAAACCACATACCTTGGTGTAAGTCTCTCTACTCAAACTCTATTTTAGTATGTGTATATAAGTTTTTCTATTATTTCTAATGTGTATAACACTCTATGACAAACTATTAAATGTTTTTGTTAGCCAAAGAGAGAGAGAGAAATAACCAGCAATGACTAAGAATAAATGAACTTTCAGTTATATTCAAAATAGTGTAACATATATAATGTCTTTTAAACGTATAATTAAAATATTTATAACCCATCCTTGTTTTAACTTCCTAAAATAAGAAGCATCCTGTACTTTTCATTGAAATAGAAACCTAATCCTAACAGCTCATTTCTGTGTACAGATTTACTGATTACAATGTAGATGGGGAATTTGAGGTTTCTAGGGAGAGATACATGGGCTTCATATGAAAGTTTAGATTTTTAAAAATCTTCAAGTATAGGCCAGTTGAAAACACAGCCTCTGAAAGAAAAGGGACTTCTCAATATCTCTCTTTGTACTGAAGTCTAGAGTTTGAGAGCTATTCTGTTGCAAAAATTAATCTGTATCTTTCAAAGTTATCAATTATAGTGATTTCATCACTTTCATAACACAACCTCAGGTCCCAAACCAGCTAATTATACCACTGCTTCCAGTAGCTGAACATGGAAACATCGCCTCTTTAATGAGGATGTTATCTTACTAGCTGAAAGGGCTGAACTTCTGCATCTTCACATAGAGCCCCTAGTACATGGAGCTCAAAAAGAGAGAGTGCTGGTTCTGTTACAGCCAATATTTGAACAGGGAAAATGAGCCATGATCTTTGCGAAGTCAACTTTTTGCATTCTTCTTGGGAGCTGGGATGAAGCAGAGAATCCTTGAGTGCCACCACAGCAGCAACTTAGAAGATGCACTTGGCTGGCCCAGCAGCTCCCACCCAGGCCAAGCGGTGGCAAGATGCTGTAGGTGCTCAAGTGGCTTGCTACTAGTTCCCTCCTTCCTCTGTGCCTGCTGTCCTCACCTTCCTGAGGGCAATCTGGGCGGAATAAAGTGCATTGCATTAACACCACTAAATATGCAACAGACTATTAGAGATTTGGCATGTCAAATCAGATTCCATTTGAACTGATAGCAACGCCAGGTTCACATAGAAGTCTGGTAGGTAGATCCACTCTTAAATTCAAGGACTGAAATAAAATATATTTGTATCCCAAGATAATTCCTAACTGCAAATTATGTCACTTAATAAAATAAAGATAGTTTCCATACTTCAACTCTCAACTTTTACCATCTCTGCAAATGAGGCACATTCTTTAGAAGAAATATGGAGCCAGATGCTTCCCAGAAACAAAACTTCTATTAACTCTTTTCTTTTAGAAATTGGATAATGGGGCCTGGCGTGGTGGCGCACGCTTGTAATCCCAGTACTTTGGGAGGCAGAGACCGGAGGAATCGGGTTCGCGGCCAACTTCAACGCGCATGCGCGCACGCGATCTCTCTCTCTCTCTCTCTCTCTCTCTCTCTCTCTCTCCTCTCTCTCTCCCTCTCCCTCTC
>PVJS01045683.1:0-15000 GCA_004027185.1 Glis glis
CTCACCTCGGTGTTGCAGGAGCGGTGCCGCCGTCTCTCGCCCAGGCAGTACTTGCCCCCGATGGTCGGCCTGGAGGGGGCGAGGAGACAGGAGAGATGGGGCCGGGGGCGATGGGGGGGCGGCGGTTGACCCCGCTTTCCGGGTCCTGCAGGCTGACCTGGGGCTGTCGCAGTGCCGGCTGGAAGAGGACACGCCGCCACCGCACGTCCTGCTGCAGTCGCCCCACGGGGTCCACGGGCCCCAGGCCCCGTCCACGCCCTCCGGCCGCGACCCGAAAGGGACACACACCCGCTTGTAGCACCACTGGGCGGGACATGGGGGAAGAGATGGTGGGGGGGTCTGAGCCTGGCTGTGCAATGCTGCGGGCTCAGCGCCCCGGCCTCCCCACGCCCGGGGAGCAGCTCTCAGGCCCTCTGGGATGGGCGGATGGATGGACAGAGGTGGGTCCGGACAGGTAACTCGGGGGTTTGGCCTGAGGCCAGAGGCGTGGCCAGGGAGCCGTGACCTGGGCACGGGGGCACCTGTAGGTGAAGCTAGCACGCAGACGAGCAGGAGGGGCGTGGCTTGACGCGGGGGTGTGGCCTTGAGCCAGGGACGGGGCATAACGGGGCGGGGCCTGCAAGCAGCGGGCGTGGCTAGAATCAGGGGGCGTGGCCTGGATAGGCGGACAAGCAGGGGGCGTGGCTTGAGGCGGACAGGGGTGTGGCCTTAGGCCAGGGGCGGGGTCTGCAGGCGTGGCTAGTACGGGGAGCAGGAGGCGGGGGCGTGGCCTACGCAGGAAGCGCGCAAGGGGCGGGGCCCGAGGTCCTCGGCCCGCGCTCACCCCCTTGTCGATGGTGTGCGTCTGGCACACGGTGCCCTCGGCGGCCGGGATGCTGTTGGTGATGCACCGGTTGCTCTTGCTCAAGCACCACAGCTCGCTGCAGACCTCCTGCGGGCCAAGGCGCCCGCTCAGGCTCGACCCCTGCCGGCCTGTCCCTGCAGGCGGGGAGCCGGGCCCCAGCGCTTTCCCGAGACCCAGTGGGTCCCCTTTGGGGGCCTGTCTTGGGATGTCTCCTCCGCCAGTACCTTGTGCCCAGGGAACACCGATGTATGCTATGAACTTCTTGGGGCATTACTGTCCCCATTTTCTCCCAAGAAAACCAAGGTTCAGACAGGCAGGTCCCTGGCTAAGGATCACACTGCTACCAAGGGGCAGGCTGGAGTCGAACCCAGACCTCCGGGGCAGGGTCTGCTCTTTGGTGACTCTGCAGCTCAGCCCCCCGGCGCCTTCTGAGTTTTCAGAAGGAAGCCCGGGAGCTGCGGGGGAAGGCTGGGGCGGGTTCTCGCCTCTTTCCTGGGATGGGAGGAGTAGCCCAGGAGGCGGTGGAGGTTCTGAGAAAAGAGGTCTGGTTGGTGGCTCAGGTCCAATCATCTGTGTTTCTTCCTAGCTGGCCGTTCTCTTTGGCCCCCCATTTAAACTGGAGAAGCCCCCCATACTTTACGCTATGGAGGATGGTGGTTCAAGAGCGAACAGCCCCAGGCTGGGTCTGCATGGGAGGTTCTGCTGCTCCCCCCAGTGAAAACTAAGCACCCCCTTCTTCCTATCTGAATTCTGTTTGGATGGCCCTGGGGCCTGGCAGCAGGTCCTGTCCATCCAGGAAGCCAGACCAGTCCTAGGGAGTCACTCTGACCCTTTTAGTCTATATTAACCCTGCAGAAGCGCCATGGGGTTCAGGTGTGGCCAAAGCCCACATCTGCCTCACCCTCCCAGGGCCATCCCTCTGAGAAGGAGCGATTCTTTTACAGTCCTCTGTTTGAACTGAATTCTTCCAAGCTTTGAAGATTTGGGATTGGACTAACTAATGGCTCTAAGAAATCACAGGTCAGCCCCTGAGAGATGAGTTGTTCTCAAACTTCCCCAGAGAATCCCAGCCCTTTGCTCCCCCCCGCCAAGAAGGCACTCCTGTGGTAAAAACTCAGCCTCCCCCATCCCCTTCACTTGGCTCATGTCCTGGCCATTTCTAAAAATATCATACCAGTGCAGCCCCAATCCCACTTCTGACACCACTAAAGAGAACTATGGAGTCCAGCCCTGCTTTAGGCCTCCTCTCCACAAGGAGGCACTGTGGCATATATAAATGTCCCGGGTCACTCTGGGAGCCAGCAACTATCTTGCTGACTTGCAAAGCCTGCTTCTTCTGGGCCTCAGTTTCCTCATATACAAGATGGGAGCCGTGCGTAGTGGTGCACGTGTGTAATCCCAGTACTTGGGAGGCTGAGACAGGAGGATCCAGGTTCGCGGCCAGCCTCAGCTACTTAGTGAGGCCCTCCACAACTTAGTGAGACCCCGTTTCAAAGTAAAGAATAAAAAATAGGGCTGGGGGTGTAGCTTGGAGGCAGAATGCCCCTGGGTTCAATCCCTAGTACTGCAAAAAAAAAAAAAAAAAAGAGAGAGAGCGAGACCTGGGTTCAAAGCCCAGCTCTGCACCCTCCCTAGGCAGAGTGTCCACCCGTTACTTGGGAATAATAGGATTTTCAGGGGTCTCCATGAGATGGTCACATCACATGCTCGGTAAGTATGAGCCCTCATCACTGTTTGGATGCCCAGGACACAGCAGACGTTCAGGGGCAGCCTCAGAATTCCCTAGGCATTCATTACAAGGCTGTTGTTAGCCAAGTTTGGGTGGGAAAGGGCAAGAGTAGAATGCCAATCACACAGAGTTCCAGGTCTGCCTCCTTGTCCTGCAAAGGAAGTGTGGGCATTTTGATAACTGCCCTGCTCTCTGCTCTGTATTAACAGGACATTATCTCGGAGATAGCCCTGCACACTCTGATCCCTGGACTTGGGCTTGTGGAGGACTGGGGCTGGGGCCACTAGGGCTTTAGGGGAGCCAGGGAGTATTTAAGGAATTGAGGGTGGTGGGCACAGGGAGGGCGACCCTGGCTGAGCTCCCGTAGCTGGAACAGGAAACCAGCAGGTCGTCCGCTTCCTGGGGGAAGCTGGGTATGAGGATCACCACCTGTTGCCCCAGCTCACTTTTTTTTTTTTTTTTTTGGTACTAGGGATTGAACCCAGGGAATTCTACCTCCAAATTACGCCCCCAGGCCTTAAAAATTAAAAAAAATATTCTTTATTTTGAAACAGGGTCTCACTAAGTTGCGGAGAGCCTCACTAAGTAGCTGAGACTGGCTGCGAACCTGGATCCTCCGGTCTCAGCCGCCCAAGTACTGGGATTACAAGTGTGCACCACCACGCCCGGCTTTTTTAAAAATTTGAAACAAGGTCTCGCTAGGTTGCTGAGGGTGGCCTGGAACCTGTGATCCTCCTGTCTCAGCCTCCCTAGTACTGGGATGACAGGCCTGTGCCACCACCCGGTGCTGGATCACTTTTTTTTTTTTTTTTTTTTTTTTTGCGGTACCAAGGATTGAACCCAGGGGCATTCTACCTCCGAGCTACACCCCCAGCCCTATTTTTTATTTTGAAACAGCATCTCACTAAGTTGTAGAGGGCCTCACTAAGTAGCTGAGGCTGTCTGCAAACCTGTGATCCTCCTGCCTCAGCCTCTCAAGTACTAGGATTACAGGTATGTGCCACCACGCCCAGCCTGAATCAGTTCTTGATGCATACAAATTGAACAATGAGAGTTTGAACTCAGGAGTGGGGAGCAGTCAGGAAGCTCACAGCCTAGCCTGCCAGAACTGGGTGCAGGAACCCTTGTGAACCATCAGTATACAGCAGAGGAGATGACAGCAAGGAGTCCCTGGAAAGTTCTGTCTGCTTCTTTGCCAAGTGCAGTAGATGGCCCATCCCCAGGGAAACTATTTTCACCAAGCCTGGAATGTTTAGTCAAAAACTGCCCAGGTAAGCCAGGTGTGGTGGCGCATGCCTGTCATCCCAGTACTTGGGAGGCTGAGACAGGAGGACCCCAGGTTCACAGCTTCTGGTTGCTGAATACACCAGCCCCGCAAATCAGGGTTCTGGGGGGGCAGTCCTTTTTTTTTTTTGTAGTGCTGGGGATTGAACCCAGGCACATTCTACTTCTGAGCTAGAAACCTGGTCCTGTTTTATTTTGAAACAGAGTGTCACTACATTGCGGAGGCTGCCTCTAACCTGTGATCCTCCTGTCTCAGCCTCCCTAGCACGAGGTGGTATGCACCACCACGCCCAGCCTGACGTCTTAATCACTGTCAGCTTGCTGGGGACACTCTACCGCGCGCACCTCTGCCCTCCCAGCGTCCCACGAGGTCTTGCCCCCTTCCCGGCTCCTCCTGCCTCAGCTTCCCCGGGAGGGTGCCCTCCTGGTGGCCTGCCCGCTCTCTGCAGCCCCTCCCCTCCCAGGAAGGAAGCAGGAAGGCTCTCTCTACCCCGTATTTACACTGACGCGATTTGACTCCGTGTTGGAAGCGGCACTGCTCGTCTGCGTCATACGCCTGGCCGGGCGCCACTGTTGGGTACACAAAGTCCTGCCTGGGGGGCCGATTGTTCAGGCAGAGTCCTAGGCCTGAGCTGCAGGGAGAAAGAAAACACACACACACACGTGCACACGCACACACATACACACATGCATACACACATGCATGCACACATGCAAACACACAGACATGCACACACACACGCACACACATGAGCTGTCATGCCGGAAGGCTGCAGACCACCAGCTCTCTCGAGCACCCGGCTGCCCCCGTGCCACCGTGCCCCGCTGGCTGGTCCTCACTCCAGGAAGCTGGTGATGTAGTCGCGGCTGCAGGACGACCACACGAACGGGTTAGTCTTCATGGTGATGTGAGCCGCCATGAGCTTCGCGGGGTCCTGACCGCGGGCCCCGCAGCTGTTCCCCACGCCGTCGTGGCTCATGCCGAATCTGGGGAGAGGGGCGTGGGCTCTGCAGGGCGCCCGGGGACCCCCCAGCTCCTCCCGTCCTTCCTCCCGGCCTGCGTCCCGGCCTTACGTGTGGCCGATCTCGTGGGCGATGGTGAAGGCCGTGGCCAGGCCGATGTCCTCGTTAATACTGCAGCTTCGCTCCGGCTCGCACATCCCGCCCACGGGGGCCAGGCCTGGGGAGCAGGTGCGGGTGAGCCCCTCCATCCTGCCCGGTGTCGCCACCCCCGGAGCTGCCCGGGACCCCAGTACCTAGTGTGCCGCACGGCTTGTTCTTGTAAATGCAGATGTCATAGCTGCGGAGGAGAGAGGGACGGTGAGGGGACGGGGCTGCCTCCCTGAGTCCTGCTCTGGGGATGGCATCCTGCCTGGGAGGTGCCACCTGTCACCCGGAGCCTCATTCGGTGCCACAGCTAGCCGTGGGGATGCTGGGGGTACACAGCTGACTGATTTTATTTATTTTTGGTACTGGAAACTGAACCCAGGGGCATGCTACCTCTGTGCCACACCCCCGGCCCTATTTTATTTATTTTTATTTTTGTGATACTGGGGATTGAACCCAGGGGCATTCTACCTCTGAGCTACACCCCCCAGCCCTTTTTATTTTTTATCTTCAAACAGGGTCTCACTAGGTTGCTGAGATTCTTACTAAGTTGCTGAAGCTGGCCTCGAATCTGTGATCCTCCTGTCTCAGCCTTCCCAGTACTGGGATTACAGACAAGAGTCATTGTGCCTGATTATCTTATTTTTTAAAATATTTATTTATAGCCGGGCGTGGTGGCGCACGCTTGTAATCCCAGTACTTTGGGAGGCGGAGAACGGAGGATCCGGGTTCGCGCACGCGCGATCTCTCTCTCTCTCTCTCCTCTCTACTCTCTCTCTCTACCTAGTGAGGCCCTCCGCAACTTCGTGAGACCCAGTTTCAAAAAATAAAGCATAAAAAAATAGGGCCGGGGGCGTAGCGCGGAGGTAGAATGCCCCTGTGTTCAATCCCCGGTACCGCAAAAAAAAAAAAAAATTATTTATTTTTGTGTGTGGTACTAGGGATTGAACCCAGGAGCATTCTACCTCTGAGCTACTCCCCCAGCCCTTTTTATTTTTATTTTTATTTTTTGTGGTACCGGGGATGGAACCCAGGGGCATTCTACCTCTGAGCTCTACCCCCAGCCCGATTTTTTATTCTTTATTTTGAAACAGGGTCTCACTAAGTTGCGGAGGGCCTCACAAATTGCTGAAGATGTCCTGGAACCAGAACTCCTCCTGTCCCAGCCTCCCAAGTCCTGCGATCTTAAGCATGAGTCACCACAACCAGCTTCATTTATTATTTTGAAATAGGATCTTGATAAGTTATGGAGGGCCTCACTAAGTTGTTGAGGCTGGCCTCCAACTTGTGATCCTCCTGTCTCAGCCTCCCAAGTACTGGGATTACAGGAGTGTGTCACCACGCCCGGCATGAGTGACTAATTGAATGAATGAATGGGAGAGTAAATGAATGCTGGTCAGGGCCCGAATGGCCCAACGCCTCCCCTCCGCACATTCTCAGGCTTTCGTGGCCTCTGTATCCCTGGCTCCCTCTGGGGTGCCAGCCCTATCCCCAGTAGATGTGACCCAACTTGGTCCACGTGCTCTCTTGGCCCAAGTCCCTCACCGCGTGATGAGCACCGCCGTGTCATGGTTGGCCACACCGTTCTCCGGGATGGCATTGCCATGGCTGCCCCGGTTCAGGATGGATTTCTGCCACTTACAGAAGCTGTCCAGGGACTTCCCGGCGTGATGCGTGATCTCCAGGGTGGGCTGGGGATGGACAGAGTGAGTGAGGTGGATGGCAGGAAGCACTGCTGCCATGGAGGGGAAGGGGTGCCCTCCTCGTGCCCCCACACCCCTGGCCCTGCACCTGGTCCTCCGTGAGAAGGATGAGGCGGGTTACGAGGATGTTAACGATGTTTCCCAGACTCGAGTCCTGGAAAAGTTTGGCAACCTGACCTCCAAGAAACAAGAGACACGGAGTCTTAAGAGGGGCCCAGAGGAGAAAATGAAAAGCAGAAACAATACAGGGCAGCAACACTTCCCACTGTTTTCATACCCATTTTATGGCTGAGGAAACGGGTGAACAGAGAGGGCAGACACAGAAGCTGTTGGTGTCATAAGTGGGATTCAAGTCAGAGAGGGCAGAACACAGAGCTGTTGGTGTCATAAGTGGGATTCAAGTCTCCAGAGCTCCACAGCATCTTTCTTTCTTCTGCCATTTTTTTTAACCCCTATGGTACTAGTGATTGAACCCAGGGGCATTCTACCACTGTGCTACAACTGCAGCCCTCTATTTATTTATTTACTTATTTACTTTTTATGGTACTGGGGATGGATCCCAGGGGCGTTCTACCTCTGAGCTACACCCCAGCCCAATTTTTGTTTCTGAGACAGGGTCTCACTAAGTTGCTGAGGGCCTCGCTAAGTTGCTGAGGCTGACCTCAAACCTATGATCCTCCTGTGTCAGTACTATAAGTACTGGGATTATAGGCATGTGCCACTGTGTCAGTCCTAATTTTTATTTTATTATTATTATTTTTGTGTGTGTATGGTGCTAGGGATTGAACCCAGGGGAATTCTACCTCCAAGCTACACCCCCTGCCCTATTTTTTTTAATTTTTATTTGTTTTGTGGTACTGGGGATTGAACCCAGGGGCATTCTACCTCTGAGCCACACCTCCATCCCTATTTTTTATTCTTTATTTTGAAACAGGGTCTCACAAAGTTGCAGAGGGCCTCACTAAGTAGCTGAGGCTGGCTGCAAACCTGCAATCCTCCTGTCTCAGCCTCCCAAGTACTGGAATTATAAGCATGTGCCACCACGCCCAGGTTTATTATTATTATTATTATTATTATTTTTTGTGGTACTGGGGATTGAACCCAGGGGCATTCTACCTTCGAACTACACCCCCAACCCGATTTTGTTTCTTATTTGGAAACAGGGTCTCGCTAGGTTGATGAGAGTCTCACTACTTCCTGAGGCTGTCCTCGAACCTGCGATCCTCCTGTCTCAGCCTCCCAAGTACTGGGATTACAAGCGTGCGCCACCACGCCGGCTGAGACTACTTTATTCTATTTGTACTGGGGATCGAAGCAAAGGATGTCCTACTTGTGAATTACATCCCCAGCCTTTTGAATTTAATTAGTTAATTTTGGTACTGGGGAGGGGGAGGCACTTACAATGTTCATGATGGCCAGCACATACTGCTCCACGTCTCGGCGCCCGTGGTAGGCTACCATCATCTTGTCAGCCACCACCAGGGTCTCCACGTAGCGCTCCCGGCTGACCGAGCGCTTCAGGCCCGGCTGGCCACGCTCCGATTCGTTCCCCAGGGGCCTGGCGGGTGGCGGCTTCAGGGTGCGCAGCCACCAGGGCCGGCCTTTCCACGGCTTCTCATCTGGGGGACGCAGAGGAGCCGGTAAACCCCCACGGCTGGTGGGCACAGAGCAGCCTGACAGCTGTCCAACACCGACTGCTTCTGCGGCCGGGCGTCCTGGCAGCCCGTCACCTGGCCCTACCGCACCCAGCTCTGCCCCCGTCACACTGCGGGTTCAATAACAGCCCAACTTCCTTGCCATCGGGCTGTGCCACTGCCCAGTGTCCTAATGTTTGGTGGCTTATGCGTTCACACTTAACACAACCGTCTCCCCGCCAAGGTGGTCGACTGAACGACTTCCCGGTGTGCCATCACGACCAGGACGACTGGACAATTCTACTGCGGGAATCGATGGGCGGGAGCAGCTGACGCCCTGTCTGGACTCCCTGAACTGTGCCCGCATCGCCACCCGGGCTTCCAACTGAGTAACTTTTCCAATCAGTACACTGGCCAACTGCCTGGCTCTGCTATAGCTGGACCATCTTAGTGACTGCCCACTCATGAAACCTTCCCACGTTTTTTTTTTTAAAACAGGGGATTGAACCCAGAGGCATTCTATCTCCAAAATACACCTCCAGCCCTTTTTATTATTTATTTATTATTTATTTATTTGTTGGTACTGGGGATTGAACCCAGGGGGCATTCTCCCTCCAAGCTATACCCCCAGTCCAATTTTATTTCTTATTTGGAAACAGGGTCTCACTGGGTTGCTGAAAGCCTCCCTGAGTTGCAGAGGCTGGCTTTGAACCTGTGAGCCTCATCTCAGCCTCCCAAGCACTGGGATTACAAGCATGCACCACCACATCTGGCTTTTTTTTTAAAAATTTGAAACAGGGTCACACTAAGTTGCTGAGGGTCTTACTAAGTTGCTAAGGCTGTCCTTGAACCTGTGATCTTTCCGTCTCAGCCCCCCAAGTACTGGGGTTCCGGGAGTGTGCCATGGTGCCAGCTGTGGCATTTTGACTATACGACTATTCGTGCGTTGGATACAACCACACTACTGCCTACGTGTCTCATCAGACAATGGCCCCAGAGATGGGACGGCATATGGCTGACTTCCTGCCCTCTTCACTGCCTACGGCCTTACTGCCTGCAGGCGGATGGGATTCCCAACCCATAGCACTGTGTCTCTTTCTGGAGAGTTCCATTTTGCCCTCACATAGCTGCCTGCTGACCTTCTGGAGGGAAAGGCACTGCGGCCCGGCTCTGTCTCCATGGAAGGAGGCTGTGTGGCCCCTTTGCTGTCCCCAGAGAGACAGGTATACCTCTGACTCCACAGGCTGTGTCCAGGTGGGGGTGACGCAGAGAGGAGCGCTTGTATACCACGTGTGGGCCGCTTTCCTCTGGGCCCCGGGCACCCTTGGGCCCACCTTGCAGGGGCTCGATTAGGTACTCTTCTTCATCCGCCACAATCAGGCCATGCTGGGGGTAGGGGTGGGACAGAAAGCTCACATTAGGTTCTGGTTCGTCGAACCCGCAGGACCCCATCTCTGTCTTTATGACTTCATTCCCTCTATCTTATTGTCTTATCTTCTATCTTATTATCCTTCGATCTTCATTCCTTCCTATCTTATTGCTAGTCCTTTTCTTGAGATGGGTGTTGAGCTCATTCATTTCCAACCTTACCTAAGGCTATACATTTCCCTCCAAGTACTGCTTTAGCTGCATCCCCCAAGTACTGATGAGCTTAAATGTCTTTAAAAAGGTCCCACTATGATTCCTTCACCAACCTATATTTAGAAGTGTTTTTTTTTCTTATTTTCCCAAAGCGTGGCCATTTCCCTCTGCTTCCCAGAATCCTCAGCTCACCAGGCCCCCACAGGTGCTGATGGCCACATGGGAGCTGCTAGCCTGGCCCTGCAGGTGGCCGGCGTAGAGGCAGTGGGGCCGGGCAGCCCTCTGCCAGGCCAGGCCCTCCCGCGTCCAGTACTCCACGGAGACGTGCCCTGCCAGCAGACGGGGGCTGCGGGTCAGGTTCAGCAGGAAGTGGGTGCTGGGCGCCGCCACCTTGTAGAAGAGGCGGGATTCAATGGGGGCCCCTGTGCCCCGGCGCTGCCTCCGGAGGGCAGGTGGCGAGAAGGCCAGCAGTGCCCCGTTGTGGTCCACGCGGGTAGGGAAGGCGATCTCATAGCTCTCCAGACTGGACAGGAACTCATCTGTGGGCGAGGGTCAGAGGCCGGGGGAGGGCTCCGATTTGCGGTAACCCTTGTATCCTGGTTTCTGGAGCAGGTGGACTCACCAACTTCCGAATTCAGACCCTCGATCACAAGGCTAAATGACCCAGACCCTTCCACCCATGACCTCCTCATCCTAGCCCACTGACACACCTGTTTGTTTTTTGGTACTGGGGATTGAACCCAGGGGTGCTCTACCTCTGAGCCACACTCCCAGCCATTTTATTTTTTCTTTGGAAACACGGTCTCGCTAAGTTGCTGAGGGCCTAAGCTACAGAGGCTGGCCTCGATGTTGCGAACCTCCCAAGTCCTGGGATGCCAGGCCTGTACCACCACGCCTGGCTGACCCCTTTTCTTCTCGGGCTCCAACTGGCCTCCTGAACTTCTCCCCGGCCTCCATCACCCTCCGACGGCTCGGCTCCTACCTTGAGATCGGAAGGCCTGTGTGAGCCTGAGCGTGAGGCCCAGCCCCAGGGCGAGGGCCCAGGGGAGGAGCTGGCAGGCGGAAGCCATGCGGGGTGCGTGTCCACATGTCTCTCCCGGCCCCGGCCGCCGGCAGCCCCCGCAGCGCCGCCTCTCCGATCACAGCCTGTGCGGCATCCCCAGTGCCTGGAAGAGGGGAGCTGGGTCAGGAGGGGGCCCGGCCCGCAGGCCAGCACAGTGCCAAGCCTCCGTGTCAGAATACTGGGGACCTGCAGCCCAGACCCCAGACACTCAGGGCCCTCCCACTAAAGACTTCAAATGCGCTCTCCCTGGGCAGTGTCCCACCCGCCCTGCGCCCGCCTCCCACACTCAGGACAGGTGGACCCGGCCGGAGCAGAGCTAGGCCTGAGCAGAGCTACCGTGTGCTAGCACGGACGGCCGGAGGCTGGCTTGCTGTCTTTCCTTTCTTTTCCTCCCTCCCTCCCTTTCCTTTCCCTTCCCTTCCTTCCTTTCTCCTTTCTTCCTTCCTTCCTCCCTCCCTCCCTCCCTCCCTCCCTCCCTCCCTTCTTTCCCTCCCTTCCTTCCTTCCTTCCTTCCTTCCTTCCTTCCTTCCTTCCTTCCTTCCTTTGGTACTGGGGATGGAACTCAGGGGCCTTCTACCTCCGAGCTACACCACCAGCCCTATTTTTAATTTGTTATTTTGAAACAGGGTCTAAGTTGCGGAGGCCCTCACTAAGTAGCTGAGGCTGGCCGCGAACCTGCGATCCCCTGTCTCTGTCTCTGCCTCACAAGTACTGGGATTACAGGTGTGCACCACCATGCCTGGCTCTTTCTTTCTTCTTTTCTTTTCTTTTCCCTCCCTCCCTTCCTCCCTCCCTTCCTTCCTTCTTTCTTCTCTCTCCTTCTTTCTTTCTTGTACTGGGAATTGAACCCAGAGGCATTCTACCTCTGATACACACCCCCAGCCCCCCTTTTTTTGGTACTAGGGATGGAACCCAGGGGCATTCTACCTCCCAGCTACACCCCCTACCTGATTTTATTTTATTTTTGAAACAGGGTCTCACTGGGTTGCTGAGAGTCTTACTACTTGCTGAGGCTGGCTGCGAACCTGCGATCCTCCTGTTTCAGCCTCCCAAGTACTAGGATTACAGGCATGCACCACCATGCCCGGCTTTATCTTTTATTTTGAAACAGGGTTGCTCACTAGGTTGCTGAGGCTGTCCCCAAACCAGTGATCCTCCTGTCTCAGCTTCTAAGCACTAGGATGCCAGGTGTACGTCACCATGCCTGACTCCAAAAGTTTTCAAACCACTGCCTGTCATCCCCATACTTGGGAGGCTGACACAGGAGGATTGCAGGTTCGAGGACAGCCTCAGCAAGTAGTGAGACTCTCATCAACCTAGTGAGACCCTGTTTCAAAATAAAAATAAAATAGGGCTGGGGGTTGTAGCTCAGAGGTAGAATGCCCCTGGGTTCAGTCCCCAGCAACACACACATACACACACAAAACCCCCCAAAACCCCTTCATTTCATTTCCAAAGTAACTAAGAAGTCCCAGTCCTCACTCTCCTCTTATAAATGGGATGGGGGGGGGGATAGATTGTCCAGAGTCACATGGCCGGAAAGTGGTGGCACCCGGCCTCGTTCATTAAGTCGGGCCAGGTTGGGACAGGAGGTGGGCAGAGCAGTGGTACACAATATGGAGACAGCTCTTGCCTTTCCTGGGGAGTCAACCCATCTATCTCCTGGAAATGACAGACTAGTAAACAGAGAGACAGACAACAGTTCAAATTGTGACATGCTGTCTAAAATCAAAGGGGCCCTGTGAAGCAGAGATTTTTTAAAATTTTGGTACAGGGGATTAAACCCAGGGGCATTCTATTTTCGGGCTATACTCTCAGCCCTTTTAATTTTGGGGGCATGGTACTGGGGATTGAAACTCTGGGCTAATCCCCCCTCCCTGTCTTATTTTTAATTTTGAAACAGGGTCTCACTAAGTTGATGAGGGTCTCACTAAATTCCTGAGGCTATGATCCTCCTATCTCAGCCTCCCAAGTACTGGGATGACATGCATGCGCCACTTCCTCCCCATTTGAAGGCCGAGAAGAAATGGACTGTGGGTAGAGACAGGAGAGGGTGCACCAGGCAGGGGAACCCTGAGTGCTAAGACCTGGAGGGAGGCAGGGAGGCGCCTGGCAGGACCCCAGGAGGAGGCCAAAACGGGAAAGCCACAGAAGCAGACTGGCAAGGGACAGTTTGAAGGTTGGGGTGGTGGTCAGTGTGAATTTCCAACCCAGACCGGCCTGGGCCAATGCTGGGTCCTTTAGCATCCGCCCCCTGCCTTCATGGCAGGGTGATCCCCGTTCTCCAGGGGCCTCTCCACCAGGGGCCTCTCCACCCTGAATGTCGTCCAGCCCTGGTGTCAGGTCCCCCCTCCTAGAGCCTCTGGCCTGCGGGCAGGTCTAGAGTTCGCAGGCCTCTGCCGGGCCCCAGGCCTCCTCCCGCCCGAGCCCCGGAGTCTCCGCCTCCGCCTGGGCCGTGCACAATCCCCCTTAATCACACGCCGTCTTGTTTTCTTTGCGGCACAGCCAAGTCTGAGAGTCTATCCCAAACGCGGCAGGGAGGGAGGGGCCAGGTTTCCTGCGGGGCGCCCACACCCCCCATTTCTGCTTATTTACCTTTTGGGGGCCTCTTGGTGTGGACTGGAACCCCGGGGGATGGACCGTAGCCTCTTGCTCACGGTGCAGGGAGGGGCCTCTTGGGGTCTCAGTTGTGTCTTCTAGGGGGGAGATGGGGAGGGGACAGGGGAGCCAGGCTGGTCTGCAGCCGCCGGGCTGGGTTTGGAATTCAGGGGTCCCTGAGAATTCTCAAACCCCCCTCCCTGCCCCTGGGAAAGCCCCAAAGGTCCTAATCCGGATTCTTCTAGCTTCCTCCTGAGTGTGTGTGTATATGTGTGTGTGTGGGGGGGGTGCTGGGGATGGAGTGCTGGGAGTTCTACCTCCAAGCTACTCTCCAGCCCTATTTTATTTTGAAACAGGGTCTAAGCCGGGCTTGGTGGCACACGCTTGTCATCCCAGTACTTGGGAGGTTGAGACAGGAGGATCGCAGGTTCGAGGACAGCCTCAGAGCAAGTAGTGAGACTCTCATCAACATAGCGAGACCCTGTTTCAAAATAAGAATAAAACAAGGCTGGGGGTGTAGCTCGGAGGTAGAATGCCCCTGGGTTCAATCCTCAGTGCCACAAAAAAGAAAAAGAAAAAAAAAGAAACAGTCTAAGTTGATGAGGGCCTCGATGAATTGCTGAGGCTGGTCTTGAACCTGCAATCCTCCTGTCTCAGCCTCCCAAGTACTGAGATTACAGGCGCTCTGGGCCCTACTCCTTGTTTAGAGGTGTCTGCCAACTCTGGGATCAAGAGCCTGGCAGCGTGGGTTCCCCTGAGCTTTCACCCCACCTCCTCCTGTCTCATGGCCCCCACCGGGGTCCTAGTGTCTTTGGGCTTCTGTCCCTGATGTCCCCCCAAACACACAACCCCTGGTCCTTGCCCGAGTCCCCTGAAGCTGGGCCCACCTGTGCTGCAACTCAGGTGCGGGTGGGGACCAGGTTAGGAGTTCCCTGCAGTGGGGTGGGGAGGAGGGGGGTCTGGAGGGGCTCACAGGTATCTGCTAAGGACATGGAGGGGGGCTGGGAGGTGACACAGCCCAGGGCACTGGGTGTGGAGGACTGCAGGCGATTCCAATCGTAGGGGACTCCAGCATGGTGGGCCAGGGACATCAGCGGAATCTACACTATGTGTGTGTGTGTGTGTGTGTGTGTGTGTGTGAGAGAGAGAGAGAGTGTGTGTGTACTCCCGGGCTTGGCCGCCCCCCCTCCTTCACAAAGCAGGAGGCCTCCAGCCCGGGAGGGGCCGAGCTGGAGGAGGAAATGCCTCTTAGGATGGCCGGAAACCGAGGCTCCGTCCCATCCCAGGGATCCTGGAGGGACCCGCAGGGCTGGGGGACCCTGTGGAGGCCCGGTCACCTCTGGCCAGGCTGTGGGACCCCGTGGAGTCTCGGGTCACATCTGGCTAGGCAGAGGCCTCCTGGGGCCCGCAGCACATCTGGCGGGGCGGTCAGGAGGCAGCCCCGGTCCGCTGCACGG
>PVJS01045684.1:0-16136 GCA_004027185.1 Glis glis
GAGGGACACCAAGAGCTGTGTGCATGTATGTTAACACCAAACTGATACTCATTGTGATGTGAGACTACAATGCACCAATAAAAAAAAAAAAACATGTATGGAAAGGTTTTTGTGTGGATAAGACTTTCCCACACATTTACCTGGGTAAATACCTGGGAGGGCTGTTGTTGGATCCTATAGTAAGACTAACTTTGTAAAAACAAAAAAGAAAATTGTCAAACTCTTTTACAAAGTGGCTGTACCATTTTGCATTCCCACCAATGAGTGAGTTTCTTTTACTCTAGATTTTTATCAGCATTTGGTATTAATAATGTTCCTTAAATTTTAATTATAGCTATTTAAATAGATGTGTAGTCGTATATCATTGCTTTACTTTACAATTTTTACTTTACAATTCCCTAATGAGCAACTTTGCATGTACTTATTTGATTTGTACATCTTCTCTGGTGAGGCTTCTCCTTAGCTCTTTTGTTCATTTTCCCCTCCAGTACTGGAAATTGAACCCAGGGGCACTTTACCATGGAGCTATACCCTTGCCCTTTTTATTTTTCATTTTGAGACAGGGTCTGGCTGAGCTGCCAACACTGACCTCAAACTTGCAAACCTACTGTTTCAGCCTCCTAATAGTTGAGAATACAGGTGTGTGCCACCATGCCTTGCTAGCCCATGTTTAAAAATGGATTGTTTTCTTATTGTTGAGTTTTAAGAGTCCTTTGTATATTTTCAATACAAGTCCTTCATCAGATGTTTTTGTAAATATTTTTCCCAGTATGAAGCTTGTTTTTTAAAATCCTAACAATGTCTCTCACAGAGCAGAAACATTAACTTTAATGAAATCCAACTTATCTATTTTTTTCATGAATCATGGTTATGATGTCATATATAAAAACTCACTGTCAAATTCAAGGTCAGTCAGATTTTATCCTATGTTATTTTCCTGTAATTTTATAGTTGTGCATTTATATTTAGTTCCTTAATATATTTTGAGTTGTTTTGTAAAAGATATGAGATCTCTGTATAAATTATTTTCTGTTCTTTTGCTGCTTTGCATGTGGGTGTCTAGTTGATCATTTGTTTAAAAGGCTATCCTTGAATTGTCCTTTTGTCAAAGATGAGGTGACTGTGTTTAGTGGTTTTATATCTAGGTGATTCTGTTCTTTTCCATCGATCTATGTGTCTTTTACTAATACCATGCTGTTTTGATTACAGTAGCTTTATATCAAGTCTTAAAGTCTAAGTGTCAATTGTTCTATTTCTTTTTCTTTTCTTCAGTATTGTGTTAGCTATTCTGAGTCTTTGCCTTTTCATGTAAACTATCGAGTCAGTCAATATTCACAAAATCACTTGCTGGAATTTTGATTGGAATTGCATTGAATCAAGACATTAATTTGGGAAAAATTGACATCTTAACAAGGTATTGAATCTTGTTATTCATGTAGGGAATCTCTCTATGCATTTATATAGGTTTTGTTTTCTTTCATCAGAATTATGTAGTTTTCCTCAAATGGATTTTATGCAAATTTTGTTAGATTAATGCCTAAACATTTAATTTTTGGTGTCAATGTAAACGGCACTGTGTTTTAAATTTCAAATTGTAATTGTGCATTGCTGGTATATAGGGCAACAATTAATTTTTGTAGATTGACCTTGTATCTTGAAACCATAGTATAGTTGCTTATTAATTCCAAAAGTTTTTTGGCAATTGTTTGGATTTTATACATAGACAATCATGTCATCTGCAAATGGACATTTTCTCCTAAGCCAATTCATATAATTCTTATTTCCTTTTCATATCTATTGCGTTACTTAAAATGCCCAGTATGCTCTTGAATAGGAGTGGTAAGGGGAGGTATCCTTGTCTCATAATCTTTGAAGGAAAATACCTAATTTCTCACCATTAGGTATGATATTAACTAAAGGGTGAATTTTTTGGGGGATAGTTGTTATATTTTTATCAAATTGAAGAAGATACTTTCTATTCCCACTTTGTTGAGAGATTATATCATGAATGAGTGCTGGTTTTGTCAATTTTTTTTCTTTAGGTAATGATATGGTCATAAGGCTCTTCTTCTTTTGTTTATTAGTGGATGGGTTACTGCCACACACAAAAAGGAAATCTTGTCATTTGTGACAACAATGGATAAACTTGGAGGACATTAAGTGTAATAAATTGAATATCTAAAGACAAATATCAAATGACCTCATTCATATGTGGAATCTAAAAACTTTGGCCTCACGGAAATAGAGAACATAATGCTGGTTACCAGAAACTAGGGCAAAGGGGAGTAGGGTGGGGGAAGCATTAACTGATTTCTGAATATTAAATCAGGCTTACAACCCTGGGAATTCTATCAAACATTGAGAAGTATTAAAAAGTACTGGTGAATTGTAATTATACATCATAGTGAGATTCAAAGTGGTACCTTCGTATATGCACACAAATTTTCTTGGTCTGTTTCCCTTCTTGTCCCACCTCTTTCCCCCCTCCTCCCTCTCAGTATATGCTAGTGAGATTAGTAGTGACACATTCATATTCAAACAACATTATTTGATCTGTTTCCTTCCCAAGCCTCCCTTTTTACATCCTATCCTCCCTCCACCAATCCCTTTCCATTATTCTACTGGTCTCTCTCCTTAGTTTCATGTGGTTTCTTTCCTATTTTCTCTCGAACCTCCACAAAAAAAAAAAAAAAAACAAACACATGGCCCTTGACTTTCTGAGTCTGGCTATTCTCTCTTAGCATGATGTTTTCTAGTTCCATCCATTTTTCTGCAAATGACATTATTTTGTTTTTTTTATGGCTGAGCAAAACATCATTGTGGGTATATACCACTTTTCTTTGTCCATTCCTCTACTGATGGACACCTAGGTTGGTTCCATAACTTTGCTATTGTGAATTGTGCTGCTCTACATGTGGGTATGCATAAATCACTGTAGTATTCTAACTTTAGTTTTTTTGGAAAGATCTTGAGGAATGGTAGAGCTGGGTCATATGGTGGTTTCAATCCTAGACTTTTGAACAGCCTCCATACTGATCTCCATAGTGCTTGTACTAATTTATAATCTCACTAATAGTGCATTTAGAAAAATTTGTATAAATTCTCTACACTTTCTTCCCGGAAATAGAAGAGGAAAAACTTGCTAGTTTGTTCTGAGTCTAGCATTACCGACTATTCTTTGTTTAATTTTCTTCTTCTCTTCTTTTGTATTTCTCATTTTAATTGAGCATTTTATATCAAGTTATTTTCTCTCTTGGCATATCAATTTAATTCTTTAAAAACTTGCAGTGATTGCACTAATATAACTTTACAATATACATTTACAACCAAGACAAGTCTTCTTTCAAAATACATCCTATTGTATGATTAGTTTTCCGACAATTTAGAGTATTCCCAATTCATTCTTTCTGTCTCTTATAACATTGCTGTAATTCATTTACTTTTTCTTATTTTATAATCATGCAATGCATCTTTTCCCATTATTTTATTTAACAATAGTCTATAGACAAAGTAACAATAAGAAAAGGAGGAGGGCATATTTGACTTTGGGTATTCCTTCTGTGATGGTTTTCCTTCTGACAACTGGAGAGTAGAGAGGACATGGTGTTCCTTTATGCATGTACAAGTTTCTGAACGATACTATTTTCATTTTCTTTGAAGAACTTAAAAGAAAACATTTATAGCAAGTTATGTTTAATGGCACCAATTTCCTTAGGTTTTTGTTTGTCTGAGAAAGTCTTTATTTCTCTTTCACATCTGGAGGAAAATTTGACTGCCTCCAAAATTCTAGTTTTTTGGCCTGATTTTTGCTATGTTTTTCCTTTCTATACTTTGAAGTTTTCACTGTATTCTCAGTCTTCTTACATGATATCTGAGTAGTCAATGAAATTCTTTTCCCTCTTCATCTACAGGTAAGTTGGGTTCCTTCCCCTGTTTCTTAAGATTCTCTTTGCTTTCCTGCAGTTTGAATATGATATGCCTAGATTTATTATTTATTTGTTTTTAGTACTTTTTCCTGCTTGGTGTTGTCTGAGATTCCTGGATATGTAGTTTGGTGTTTGGCATTCATTTTCTCATCAATTATACTTCAAGTATTTCTTATACTTTTTTTTTTCATGGTACTGGGGACTGAACCCAGAGGTGTTCTACTCTGAGCTACGCCCCCAGCCTTAGTTTATTTTTCATTTTGGAACGGGGTCTCACTAAGTTGCTGAGGGCCTTGCTAAGTTCCTGAGACTGTCCTTGAATCTGTGATCCTCCTGTCTCAGCCTCCCAAATACTGGGATTTCAGGTGTGCACCGTTGTGCCTGGTTTCTCCTGCTTTTTTCCTCTTTGTTCTCTTTCTGGTATAGCAATGACATATATGTTATACTTTTTGTAAATGTCCCCCAATTTTTTACTTTTCTCTCTCCCTCTTTTTTTCACTCTTCCTTTGCATTTCAGTTTGGCAAGTTTCTTTTTGTGTGCCTTTAAATCTACTGGTTCTTTCTTTGTCTTTGTCCAAACTACTGATGATCTCACCAAAGGCATTTTTTTTCATTTCTGTTACATTATCTTTTATTTCTAGCTTTCCTTTTTGATTCTTAATTTTATCTCTCTGCTTAGAGTACACATCTGCTCTTGCATGTTGTCTATCTTATTCATTAGAAAACTTAGCATATTAATCATAGTTGCTTTCAATTTTCATTTGATGATTCCAGAATCTCTGCTATATCTAAGTCTCATTTTGTTGTTTGTTTTGTCTTTTCACACTTTTTTTCTTGCCTTTTAGTATGACTTGTAATTTTTTTTTTTTGCTTGAGATCTAGTTCCTAAGTAACTAAGCATCCTAAGATGCTTAGTTCCTAAGCATCTTAGGAACTAAATCCAATGGCCTTTTGTGTAGGGTTTTTAGGTGTTACAGGAAGGTGGCTGAAGTTGAATGACTTTCTTCTCCAGGTTCTTCAGGCTGTGGTAAAATAGTTCCTCTGAGGCCATGTGTTCATCAACACATGAACGGGTTACGAAACTGTGGTATATATACATGATGGCATTTTACCCAGCCATAAAGAAGAACAAAATTATGTCATTTGCAGGAAAATGGATAAAACTGAAAAATATTATGCTAAGTGAGATTAGCCAGTCTCAGAAAGCAAAGATCATACTTTTTTTCTCATATGCAAACGCTAGAAAGAAACTGGAAACAAAAGAGACTTCAAATAATGAGGAAAAATACCAGTAGAATAGTGGAAGGGGATTTGCGGAGGTAGGTGGGGCAGGAAGGGAGAAGACTTGATGAAGGCAGCAGTTCAAACAATACTATGTAAATTTATGAAGTTATGAACAGGGAAGGGGAGGGCGTGGGGAGGGATCCAGAGAGAATGCTATGTGCTATGTGCCTGTATGATTCTATCACACTAAACCTCAATATGATGGATGGTTACAATGCACCAATAAAAGTTTATTAAAAAGTTCTATGTATGATTGAAAAATGGTTGCTTTCCCTCTTTCTCCAGCTTTCAGGAGGAGGTGATATTCTTCTCATCTTTACCAAAAGAACTCAGTGCAGCTCCTGGAGGTAAAACTACCCAAAATATGCCTTTTGTCCCAAACTGGGCCTCCAGATTTTAACTCAAGCCCATTCCCATTCAACCTATGGACAGTTTTCAATCACTGTTTACGTATTCCCACCATGACGGTCTCCAGAGACTTCTACCCTTGGGCATCCTTGCCTCTCTATTTCCCTGCTTCTCAGCATTTGGAGCAGTGGTTTGTCCTGACACCTCAGTACTCTGGTATATCTCAGTAAGGTTGTTAATTTCCAGTTTGTTCAGTTTTGTTGTTTTGTTTTGATGACTTCCACATCCTTTACCTTTGGGAGCAGAAACTCAGTTATGCATTAATTATTTTACAAAATAAATAAATAGAAATCAAATACTGAGTTTGACAATGGCTGAAATCTGGATAACTTGCAATTACTTTTCCCCGGTATATTATATATACTTTAGAAGGGGAAAAATAGAAAGGCTTCTTGTAATTAAGAAAAATATACAAAGAACTCAAGAAACTCACTGCCAAAAAAACCAAATAACCCAATTAAAAAATGGGCAAGTGAACTAGATACTTCACAAAAGAGCAAATACAAATGGCCAATAAATATATGAAAAAATATTCAACATCATTAGCAATCAGAGATGCAAATCAAAACTTCCCTGAGATTTCACTTAACCCCAATTAGAATGGCAATCATTAAAAACATGAACAATCATAAATGCTGGCGAGGATGTGGAGAAGTAGAAACTTGATATGTTCTTGGTGGGATTGCAAATTAGTGCAACCACTTTGGAAAACAGTGTGGAGGGTCCTCAGAAGAATGGTAATAAACCTACCATATGACCCAGCTGTACCACTCCTGGGTATCTACCCAAAAGAATGGAAACCAGACTACCATAATAATGCATGCATATCTCTCTTTATAGCTGCACAATTCATAATTGCCAAACTATGGAACCAGGGAGATGTCCATCAAAAGATGAATGGATTACAAAATTATAGAATATATATGCAATGGAATTCTACTCAGGCATAAAGAAAAACAAAATTATGTCATTTCAGGGAAATGGATGAAACTGGAGAATATTATGCTAAGTGAGATTAGTCAGTCACAAAAAGTGAAAGGTTGGATGTTCTCTCTCATATGCGGAAGCTAGAGAGAAATTGGGACACAGGAGGGACTCCAGACAAAGGAGGAGAAACCTTAGTGGAGTGAAGGAGGGGACTAACTGAGGGAGATGGGAGGAGGGAGGAAGACTTGAAGAGGGAAACACCTCAATGGATATGATGTACATACACAAATTTATCAAAGCCAATCACTGTGTTGAGCACGGGAAGGTGGGGAGGGAGAGGGAGGAACTGGGGGAGGGCTTAACGAGTGTTGTGTGCATGTATGCCTCTACCACCCTGAATTTCATCAAGATGTATGATTACAACGCACCAATAAAAAAAGAAAAACAGCTAACAGCACAATAGTTATAGAAAGTGAGATTTTACAAATGGAAGATATTAAAGCAGAGAAATTATTTTTACTAAAATCCACAGCTGTTGATTCAGTCCCATCCCTTGGGTATAAGGAACCTAATTCACTATCTTTCATCTGTACTCTCCTGTTGTCAGAATAATTATTTGTATGTCCCTCAAGATAAGAATAAAGCAGCAAAAGAAAGCAAAAAGTAAACTGACATTTGTTTTTGCACTTTCTAAACATTTCTTGTATGCTTAGCATAAAACTTGTAGGTCAGGATGCTAGCTATCCTTTGAGATTTCAGTCATGATGTACTTTGGATCTCTCCAAACATTTTATTAGGTCTTTTGATACTGTATAAGCTACATATTTTACTGAAGTTTTTGGGTGAGCCCTTCTATTTTTTTCTAGCAGAATAACAAATGGAAACGATTTTTAATGTTGCTTCTTCCCTTGGCTCTATTTTAATAGGATATCACATCCTTTAGCATTACTTCCTAAATATTCTTCAAGTGGCTCTGTTTATGTCCTTTTATAAAGCCATGCCTGTCACCTACACCACGACATTATCTACCTGTCCTTCCTTGACTTTGCTCTAACCACATTATAGCCAGATTATTTTAAATATGCTACTCCATTTTTAAAAAAATATATATTTTATTGGTGCATTGTAGTCTGACATCATAAGGTAGCTCATAGTGATGGTGACATACATGTCCCCAGCACTTGGTAAGCCTCCTCCAGCCTCCCTCCCTAATCCCTCCTCCTTCCCATAAATGATATTGAAATTGGCATTGATAATTTCACATATGTACATAATTTCAATGGAAGTGTTTCCTTCATTAATTCTTTCTCCCCACCCACCACCCTCCCTTAAACCCCCTCCATCACACCACTAGGGTTTCTACTCCATTAGCTAAATTCCCCCTTGTATCCTGACTACTCCCTAGCTTCCACATATGAGAGAAAACACATGACCTTCATTTTCTGTGACTGGCTAGTCTCTCTTAACATCATGTTCTCCAGGTCCATCCAATTTCCTGCAGATGACATAATTTTGCTCTTCTTTATTGCTGAGTAGAATTCCAATGTGTGTATATCCTATAGTTTTATAATCCATTCATCTGTTGATAGATGCCTAGATTGGTTCCATGATTTGGCTATTATGAATTGTGCTGCTATAAACATGGGCATGCAGGTATCACTATAATATCTGCTACTCCATTTTAAGGCCACCAAAGGCTTCGTGTTCATTTAAAGGTAAAATTACGGCCTTTGCCTTTTCTTTTCCTCCTCTCTCCAACCTCATCTCCCTTATACTGTTACACTGTTTCTGTCCCAATTGCATTGGCTCCCCCATCCACTCATCAGAGATGACTTCCAAGATGGCGTCCAACACCTCTACAGCTCTAGATCTGCATATCAAGTTATTTCTGAATCGCTACTTAGAGATTCTAACAACTCAAACTTGGCCTACAAATGCTTCTGTTAAGCCTGTCCTCTTTCTAGCCTTTACTTAGTAAATTACCATGTTATTAGTCTCAAGCCTCAAAACTAAGGCCTTCTTCAACCCTCCCATCTTCTTCCTACCAGGCCTAAACACTTCATGCACCGAGTTAACAGTGACTCAGCCTAAATACCCTATGTCGCATCTTCTCTCCTCTTTCTTCCATTCTCGTTTCTGCTTTGATATTCTGTTCTCTCCAGAACTTCGGTCATAACCACTTGGAGGTTTTCTTCCAGTCTCTCACCTCCTCCAGCTGTCCTTCAGCATCGATGCAGAAATGCCTTAAAAACAGCTCACATCATGTCACATCCACTCTTAGGAACTCCCAAGGAGACAAGAAATAAAACCTAGTGTTTACATGTTTAATCTCTCGTATTATAAACTAAATGCCCTTGAGAGTGGAAAGGTTGTCTTGTTCACCCTGGTCCTACCTAGGGCCTGCCACATAGTTGGCACTTAACAACTAGTGAATGGATATATACTTATGTATTCTAATTTATTTTAATTAGAAATACAAAATGATAAAATTAAAAAGGGAGACAGGAACCTCTTACACATGGTGAATAAAAGATGGTCCCGTTGTGAGACACGGAACGATGAGCTGTGCTGCTGTGCTACGGGAGGTAAGGAGTCGCTGGGCATGGTGCACTGTATTGCTGGCCCTGCCCAAGGAAGCCCAAGCTCTAGAGGAGCCATGCTGGGCCACACATCCTCTCCTCTTTCCCCGCCAGTGCCATCAAGCCCCAGCTTACAACACAGTGTGCACAGTTACTTTTGGTAAGTGAAATCCAGTTGAGGCAAACTGATGGGAAGCAAATTGCCCGAAAAGATGACAATAAGCAGGAATAAGAAACCCCAAGTCTATGATGGCAAGGTTTTGGAGACTGTTTAATTCCCAGAAAAGGATTTAGTACTAAAATGGAAAGATTGATTGCATTGCTGGAATTATTCTTTCACAAGAATATCGGACACAATGCTAGGTAACCTTTGTTAATTAGCCAATTGAATCTAAACTTATGTCCTTAATCTATATATCCTAATAAACTGGTGTTTCTCAAACTTTGGTGGCATGCCTGAGAAGATTAACAAAATAAGCATGAGATAGATAGATAGATAGATAGATAGGTATATAGGTATATACATGAATAGTATATTAATGTATAATACATATTATGATAATATATAATAGTAAGGTATATATAGTCTATTCTCATTATTTATTGTGTTCTATAGTTGCCAAAATCACTGAATTAGTGAATACTGAATTACTGCTCCTAGGGAAAATACAGGGTTAGGCGCCAGCAAGCCTGTGGTCTTATTTTTGTCAAGGATCAATATATAACCTTGTTTTGTGTGTATTTCTGTTTAGTGACACCTTATTTAATATATTGCTGATTCGTGAACACTGAATTCACAATCAATGGCACTGGAGCTCATGCCTGAGTAAAGCATATCTAACACACATATTTCCTCTACAAGGCACAACCCAGCTTTCTTGCACCTAGCAGTGCTAGAAGCATTTGAGCACTATGTTTGGAGGACCTAGAGTGATAACAACAAAAAATACAAAAATGTGAAAAATATGCCACCAATAAACTGTTAAAAGGACATGTTTTCAATAGAGAGCTAAAACAAGAAGGTGAGAAACACTTTGATAGACTTCAGCTGGGGGAATTTGTGTATAAGGCCAACTCAAAAATTTCCCCAATCTGTGCATATGTATTTGTGACTCACCACAAAAGCACTACAAGTATTGAGGGTCACAAAAAATTTTAGCAAGTAGATTAATTCAAAAAAGTAAAATCCATAACTAATGAGGATGGATTGTATATACATATACACATATAATATAAAATGTAGCATGTGTGTGTGTGTGTGTGTGTGTGTGTGTGTGTGTGAGAGAGAGAGAGAGAGAGAGAGAGAGAGAGAGAAAGAGAGAGAGAATATGCTGAGACAGAGAATGAAAGGGTACATTTGGAAGTGGGTGTATGAGTAACGAAGGCAGTAATAAAATAATTTTCTCTTTAAATTCAGTTACCAATTAACATAATAAAGGCTTATTTTAGTTTACTTAATAAATAAGTGATTTATGAGAAAGTGACAACATACAAGTACTAAATCTATAAAATCATATAAGTACCTCCAAAATGACTCCCCACTTCTAAGAATGAAAATAGATAAAAATGATAGTAATAAAAAATTCTTATCTCCAGCATTGCCAAGAACCAATCTGACTATTGTCAGTCTTTGTCATTTTTCTTTTTCTTCAAGTTCTCAAGTCACTGAATTTCTGCTTTTCCCAATACTTTGGAAAGACTGTCATGACACCTATTTCTAACTTAAGCTGACAGTTTAAAAAGTTTGACCATAGAGTCATGAACTTAATAAAATCAGGAGGCAGGAACGAAAAAGAAAAGCAAGAAAGCAAATCATATTATAGAAGATGAAGTTAGGGTAATGCTTTGTTTATAAAATGCAAGTCACTGGCCTAGTCATTGATTTGAGTGGGTGATGGATGTGAATCCTTTTAGGATTGAAGAGAAAACAAAGATGGAAGAAGGAGAGAGGAGGGAAAGAATCATTTCCATATCAATTGAAATGAAATGAAACAAAAAACAAATCCATGCAGGATTATTTGGAAAAATAAAACAATATTCTAAAATCACATATTTAAAAATAAAAGATGATAAAAATGAATGTTTCCAAAAGACACTAGAAAATTAAATTGTTTATAAAAAATTAGACAAGTGAAGAGTTTTCTGGTGAGCTTATATAGATTCTCTAAGGAGACATTAATTCATTAAGGAATTTAATTATTGCATCAAGATGACAAATTCACTCAAGTGATCCTCTTAAAAAGCTTATAACGACTCTTATTATTGTTACAATTGGCACTTAGAGGCGCAGTCTCTGCTTACAATCATCAGTGATCGGAACTTTTCCAGGATCAGAGAACATCAGAGATAGAATAGTTCACCCAAGCCAGACTGATAATTAACCATTAAAGTAATTATTCCAGATTGAACACTTGTGCAAAAACTACACAGTAGAAAAAAATACCCATTGCAAAAGGAAGACTTGATCTTACAGTCCTTTGGTCCCTGAGCCATGAATTATATCCAAAATACTAATAATAATCAGAAAGAGACAGAGTTTAAGCAATATATATATATATATATATATATATATATATAAATTGAAAAAGATAACAGACACTTAATAGACATATGAAATGTATGTATTCAAGTTTAGGCAGTTTGAGGCTTTTCAAAAGGCAAAGCTCCAAAGCCCAAACCAAACTAAAGCAATCTCTACCAAAAGAGAATTGACAATAGGTTGGGAAAGTAAATGTGTAAGTCTACAGAAAGAAGGCTCAAAGCAGAGTAACACCAGTTATTTCAATTATGATTTAGGATAGAGTAGATGAGGAAAATATACACATAATACGTTATTTTAATTCTAGTTATCTTATTATGAATATTCTAATTACCCCAATTTAATCATTACATAGTGTATTGGTAGGTCAAAACATCATATCGTACCCCATAAAATACGTAGTTATAATGTGTCAGTCAAAAACTTTAAAAAATGCAAACATATACACATATACACATTCACACACAAATTATCCCTTTGTCAACTTCTGAAATGTGCAGAAAGCCATGCACATTTATAAAATTTAAAAATAAAAGCTTTATAAAAAAGTTTATCAGTGTAAAAAATCTTTACCAAGAATTAAAGCTTAATTAAAACAATATAACAACATTTAACATTTATTGCTTAGGGCATATCAGATATTCTAGTCACTGCAAAGATATTTAACTTATTCATTTCTTAAAATAATATTACAATGTATATATTCTTGTCCTCATTTCCTCTATGAGGAGGAGACTGAGATTTTTAAGAGGTTAAGGTCTCAGGGTTGATAAATATCAGAGCCAGAAGTTGTGTTATAGAGCTCATTCTCTTAATTATGACCAATACTGCAAAAAGTTTCTCTTTGTATCATGTAGCAAAAAAGTTTACTTCTTATACTCTTAGCCATGATATTCTCCATTCACTCTACAACTATCTAGCCCTTTCATTTTTCTTTTTCTTTTTTTCTTTTTGTGGTACCGGGGATTGAACCCAGGGGCATTCTACCTCCGAGCTACACCCCCGGCCCTATTTTTTATATTTTATTTTGAAACCGGGTCTCGCGAAGTTGCGAAGGGCCTCACCGAGTAGCTGAGGCTGGCCGCGAACCCAGATCCTCTGGTCTCCGCCTCCCAAAGTGCTGGGATTACAAGTGTGCGCCACCATGCCCGGCATAGCCCTTTCATTTTTCTTATCTTCTTTCCTGCTTCTATCATTTTCTCCTAATTCCCTCTATTTTCTTTCTTTTATTCTGATTACTTTCCAACTGTATTCTTCCCACTCTTTAACATGTTATTACAGAGAACTAAAATGCATTTTACCACATAAATTAAACGATTGTATAGTCCATATTATGTTATTCACTCTTTGAACACCTACAAGGTAATTAATTAGGCTTCTTGCTACGTGTAAATGTTGCGGGAGAGATGCTGAGTTAGTGAGCTATGGTAGGAGAAGAACTTGCACCCCTGTTCTACATAAATCATAGTCATGCATTAGACTGAGCTGGAGCTACAGATCAGCAGGTCATTAGTACAAACAATCTCGGGGCTCACTCCTGGACACACTAGATTAATAAACAGAAATGGAGAATTGGGAGGATATAGGCTCACAGATCTGTTTGTTTGGGCCATGCTGTGTTTTAAACTTTTTATGTTTACAAATCAACAAACTTACATGAGAAAACATGAGTTCCTGGTTTCTCTTAAGAACTTAAATCTGACACTGTTAGTCCTGAAATTTTCAGGGTAATAATCAGATGATGTTAAATAACAATATCTGTTTCTTTTAGATAAGTTTAAGATTCTCCAAGATTTTGTTCCTACCCACAGCCCAGTTCATTCATTTTTACCTGCTGACCCCTGGTAGACAGCAGATTTTGTGTACTCCCAATTTTAAATATTCAAGAACTATAGTACTACTCCCTAGGAATGGAATGGAGGAAATTAAGAACTTTCTTCTGATTTGGTTTGTAACTTTTTTTTTAACCTATTATTTCAAATTGGTTCTAAAACTGACCTAGTTTGGAAACTCACTAGTCCTTTTTTAAAGACCAAGATTGACACCTAGGAACACTGGGATTGACATTCTTGTACAAATAGGAAAAATTCAAGGGTCAGCCCAAAAAATATAACTATGTCAAATCTGGAGCAGATATAATTCTTTTTTTTTTGTGGTACTGGGGATTGAACCCAGGGGCATTCTACCTCCAAGCTACGCCCCCGGCCCTATTTTTTATTCTTTATTTTGAAACAGGGTCTCACTAAGTTGCAGAGGGCCTCACTAAATTGCTGAGGCTGGCAGCAAACTTGCAATCCTCCTGTCTCAGCCTCCCAAGTACTGGGATTACAAACGTGCACCACCACGCCCGGCTCTGGAGCAGATATAATTCCTAAAAAAAAAAGAAATATCAACCATGGATAATGAAAGTGAGTCAGTGAAGGGTAGTAATTATAAATCTTCAAGATTTTAATATGAGAAGTTCTGTTTGTTTCCTCCAAAGGTGTTGGGCTAAAAAGCATAGCTGAAGGGCAGCTTCCATGTTTTTGAATGGGTAGAGCTTAGAGGTGGCAACAGAGGTGACCAGAGAGGAGGCAAGTGGATTGGTCTTGAAGAGGCATTTTCTGATTCAGTTAGTGATTTTTATTTAGATTATATGCTACAGATCCATAAAATAGCAGATTCTTGAAGTATTGTTTTTGCTTATATTTTATATAAGTATGATTGAGAAGGCCTCAGTTAACCTGACTTTGTAGAAGGAAGCAAATGTTAGGAGGTTGTTAAAAGAATCTTCACACTATCACCTTGGTGTATAATTGCCTCAGTATTTGGAATTAGATTGATTTAGTTTTGAAATATAGTCACTGAGTAATTTTATATAATATTGGGAAAATTACTAGAAACTTTCTGAACCATAAGCTCTTTACCTAATACTGGAGAAAAATCTAACCTAATATGAGTTTTTGTAAGATAATGAACCCACATCTCTAAGCACAGTAGCTTAGTTTTATAAGGAAAATTTTAGTTTGCCACTGTGTCCTTTATGACTCACAAGGATGAAACAGATAGTTTTCCAAAGGCAAGACTGAATGTAGAGGAAAGAGTTTGGTCCCAAGTTTCCTTGAGGTTATATACTAGGATTTTTAGAAAAGAATATTAAAAATTAAAATAATGTCTACTAGAGAAGGTTACTGTAGCTTTTAGAATTCATAGGAAACAAAATAAAATTCTATAACTTAAGAAATTGCTGACATTTCCAATTAACCTTTTATTCTTCTGTGTTCTTGAGGGGAATTACTAACGATGAGATGACATCTAGCTCATGGTTGGCTCCAACATGTTTCTCCCAGAACTGACGTGGTATGGTGTTGTGTTCCAAGAATTTTTCCCTTCTTTGATTTTCAACAGTATTTCCATATTCTTGCTGCTTTTGATATTTTCTGGAAAGGCCCAGGCTTCGATTTGCTATTTGTATCTCTCACATTCTACACTAAGTTCTTGCTGGGTCATTTTTATCCTCCTTGATTGCAGATATAGTTTTCCCTCAGGTAATTCTTTTCTCTGTCTTTCACCATCGGAGGATTTAGTGTCCCTGATATCTCTGTACCTTTGAAGAGTCTAGGTCCCAGTGAAATGGATCCCATGGCAGGTAGACCCCAGTAGAGAACAAAAGCCCCTTTTCTGGTCTTTGCTTCAAATGTCCCTAAGTTGCCCACATGACCCAAAGTTTCTTAATCCCACTTTCATGGCTTTATATTTTATATACATTTGTTTTATATGACACAACCCAGTAATACCTACGTTTCCAAGCTCTCAACTTTGAACTCTCCACATTGCTTAGTCTCTTATCATAGACAAATATGAAATGGAAGATATTCCCTAAATCAGCTCCTATGTCAGGCTTCCTGGCCTAACAGGTAGAAAAAGATATCTAGAAAAAGATTCTGAAATGACAGAGCAAGAAAGGAAACCAAAAACCTAAAACCAAAAACATCAATGCAAGCTGGACCACAGCAGAGATTAGGGCAGTGGGAATAGAGAGCATTAGACACAAAGACAAAATTGTATTTTTTTAGTCTTATATTGCCCAAATCAGTGTTGGGTGATTCATTTATACATGTATATGTAAATATAAAATAAAAATGTATATGTGTATAATATATATGGAGACATGCCTATAATGAATATGCATGTATATACATATATGCACAAAAGCATATACATGTATATTTATAATATCATTCATTCTCACACCAACCCAGTAGACTATATTTTAACTCCTTTAAGATAAATAAATTTTGTTCTTCTTTATTGCTGAGTAGAATTCCATTGTATGTATTTCCCATAATTTTGTAATCCATTCATCTGTTGATGGACATCTAGGTTGGTTCCATAATTTGGCCACTGTGAATTGTGCTGCTATGAACATGGGTATGCATATATTACTGTAGTTTTCTGGTTTCAATCCCTTTGGTATGATACCCAGTAGTGGAA
>PVJS01045685.1:0-16136 GCA_004027185.1 Glis glis
ATTTAGAATATATGAATATAGAATATATAATGAACACCAAAAAAAATCAACCCAATTAAAAATGGGATAAAAACTAAAGAGACACTTCTCAAAAGAAGACATGGAAACGGTCAAAATACATGAAAAAGTATTCAATTGCACTTACCAGCAGAGAAATGCAAATGAAAACCACAATAAGAAACCATATCATTCATTTAGAATGACCATCAGCAAAAAGAAAAATAACTAATGCTGGAAAGGATGCAGAGAAAAGGGAATTCTTACAAACTGTACATGTGGATTAGTCCATTTTAACTGTACACATAAATTAGTCCAACCATTATGAAAAACAGTATGGAGATTTCTCAAAAAAATCTAAAAGTAGAACTACCACATGACCTAGCAATTCCATTACAGGTTATATTCCAAAAGTATTTGAAGAAGATATTTGCATCACCATGTTTATTGCAGTATTATTTATAATAACCAAAATATGGAAGCAACCCAGATGCCTTTCAGCAGGTTAATGGATAAAGAAAAAACTGGTATGTTTACACAATGGAATACTACTCAGCCATAAAAAAGAATGAAATTCTGTCATTTGCAGCAACATGGATGCAACTGAAGAACAGTGGGTTGAGTAAAACAAGTAATTCACTAAAAGACAAATATCACATGTTCTCATTCCTTTAAGGAAACCAGTAAGTCAATCTTGTAAAAGTACAGAACAGAAGGGTCATCACCAGAGTTGGGAGAAGGGCAAGGGGGCAGAGGGACAGAAAAAAATTAAGAAGAACTTTCAGGGGCTGGGAATGGTGCTAAGGGGAAGGGTCAAAGGGATTGAGAGTAAGAGAAGGATAGGTGGACATGATTAATACACAACACATAGATTTATAGAACTATCGAAATGAACCTCGTCAATTTATACAGTTAATATGTATTAATAATTATAATAAAAATTCTGCCTCACTCGAATATGTAGTTGGAAAATGAAGGGATAGTTTAATAATCTTTTCAGATAATTGAGGATATTCTTTTTTTTTTTTTTTTGCGGTACCGGGGGTTGAACCCAAGGGCGTTCTACCTCCGCGCTACGCCCCTGGCCCTATTTTTTATACTTTATTTTGAAACCGGGTCTTGCGAGGTTGCGGAGGGCCTCACTAAGTAGCTGAGGCTGGCCGCGAACCTGCGATCCTCCTGTCTCTGCCTCCCAAAGTACTGGGATTACAAGCGTGCGCCACCACGCCCGGCTGAGGATATTCTTCATTAGTACTACATGAAAACACAAATGGTAGTTTCCCTTAAAGATAAGTTGTAATGTAGAATCTGAAACCATACCAATGACCTGTTTGTGCTCCATTACCTTAAAATGTTGATTTTAAATCACTTTGAATGGATTTTTATTACATAATGTGGGTCACTAGAAAAGTACTGGTTCATCCATAAAAAATTTAAGTTGTTGGATAGTATTTCAGTGCATAGGTGGGCCATGGGCTATAAAATATTATTTATATTATAATCCCATTTTAGTAAGAAAAAATACTGGTTCATTGAATTATGCATTTACATTGCTCATTTTATTGCACAGTATAAAATTATCATTTAGTAATAATACCAGGGACCTCAGTAGAAAAGTTTTTTTTTGTTGTTTGTTTTGTTTTTTGTTTTGGTACTGGGGATTAAACCCAGGGCCATCCTACTGCTATGTTGCACTTACCATCCTATTTTATTTTTTGTTGGAAACATGGTCTAAGTTGCTGAGGCTGGACTCGACCCTGTGATCCTCCTGTCTTGGTTTCCTGATACTCAATGAAAGGGATGTGCCATTAAGCCTGGCAAGAAAACTTTTTAAGTACTGAAATGCTATCATGCTCACAGAGGAAGATACAAGTTTCCCCAAATAATAATTTTCATTTGAATTCTCAAAATTTATCATTGGCAAAAAATGCTGTCTGTTGTTCTCCCTGTAATTATAGGCTCACTTTGTTCATTTTTTAGGAAATGTCTGCCAAATACCAAATTGTGAATAATCATAATTTGTCAGTTCTTTCAAATTATGATATTCCCTAAGTAAAAGAAACTGGCATCTCACAACGTTCTTTTCCTGAAGACAACACTTATACTTTCACATTAAGCAGAAATACCTTCTGAAGCCAGACATTATGGTGTATACCTGTCTTCCCAGCAGCTCAAGAGGCTGAGGCACGATGATCCTAAATTCAATGCCAGCCTGGGTAACATAGAGAGACCCTGTCTCAAAATAAAAATAAATAAATGAAATAAATAAATAAATAAATAAATAAATAAATGGCTGGGGGTGTAGCTCAGTGGTAAAAAGCCCCTGGATTCAGTTCCAAGTACAAAAAAGAAAGGAAGGAAGGAAGGAAGGAAGGAAGGAAGGAAGGCCTTTTGAATACTTCCAATTTTGTCACACGTACTATAAAAAGATGTATGCTAGACAGTGAGATTAAACAAAGTTGATAATTTTTGCTGCTTCATCAAGGGTATTCTTAAGTACAACTGTATTGTTTTATTTTTTCCTGTAAGTGTATTATGGTGAAGAATATAACAACCACAATTTCATTTAAGTTCGATGTCACTGCCTTGATTTAGGCTAAAGTGCCAGCAATTTTACTCATCATATCTTTGGCTACTAAAAATGTCAATAAAGTTTAAAAGGCAAATAATAACTTAGAATTATTATAAATATAGTTTTTGCCAGGCATAGTGGTGCACACTTGTAATCCCAGTACTTGGGAGGCTGAGACAGGAGGATCGCAGGTTTGCGGCCAGCCTCAGCTACTCAGTGAGGCCCACTGCCAACTTAGTGAGACCCTGTTTCAAAAAAATAAAGAGTAAAAAATAGGGCTCGGGGTGTAGCTCGGAGGTAAAATGACCCTAGGTTCAATCCCCAGTACCAAAATAAATAAATAAATAATAAATAAATAAATATAGTTTTAACATCATATGCCTCCTTCTGGGTTCCCCAGGGGTCCAGAGACCACACTGGAAAAGTCACTGTCACACTGCTTTCTTAACACATAGGATTTTATTGAATGATCTATTTTAGACTTTTAAGATTGATGTTGCTTTCATCTATCACTCTTAGTCATACAATAAAAATAGAATATAAGAAAAATAAATTGATTATGGTATTTCTAAAGCTTCATTTCTTTTTTTGCTGTCATAGAAAATGAGGAAGTAAGCAGAATTTATTTCCAAGCTCTTCAAAGGTTATTACAAACACAAGTAAAGTATCCCTCCAAAAGTGTCGCAAATTAAATCAAAGGCACATCATGAAAGTAAAATACTTGTGACATGAAGAATTCTTTTAGGTTATAATATTTGTAAATTACTTTGTTTTTAACCATTCATAATGTTTGGTATGTAAATCATACTTTAAACATTTTTTAAAGAAATGAAATAACGTAGTATCTTTTTAAAAGTACAACCACAGCCAGGTGTGGTGGCGCACACTTGTAATCCCAGTACTTTGGGAGGCGGAGACTGGAGGATCCGGGTTCGCGGCCAGCCTCAGCTCTCTGTCTCTCTCGCTGTCTCTGTCTCTGTCTCTCTCTCTCTCTCTCTCCTTGGTGGGGCCCTCCGCAACTTTGTGAGACCCAGTTTCAAAATAAAGTATGAAAAAATAGGGCCTGGGGCGTAGCGCGGAGGTAGAACGCCCCTGGGTTCAATCCCCGGTACCACAAAAAAAAAAAAAGTACAACCACAACTATAAAATAAAGGAACTTAAAAGGGCAAAGATCAAATCTGCTTCATACACAAGATGGGCCAACCCAACATACAACATAGTATTAGTCTTTCCAAACAAGTTTGCTAAGAAATATATCCCATGTTTAGTGTTAAAAATTAATCAATCTACTCACTTAGAAAAATCAAGGCATCATTTGATTAGTAAAGCCTAGTCTTCTCCCTAGTTTTATACGTTCTTGTCTTCATTTAGTGGCTGTAAATTTGTGATAAAAGAACAAATTTTATTATAGTATAAAGATCTTAGGAAAAAATTACAAATATTCAATTTTTAATAAACAAAAATGTTTTCCTTTCAAAAATGTAAACATCCAGTAAACAAAACATACATGATATTCCAGGTCTAGCAGCACAAGCAACTTACTTATTAAAGAGGTGTATTTTGGCATATTTGGTGGTAAGGTTTTTATTTTAATATAAAGCACTCCACCAAAAGAACCATGCCATTAGGATTTAAAACTCTACTCCTTCACTGTAGAAAATCATTAATTTCTGTAGAATTTTGGCTATAGAACCAGGTCAGAGGAAAGGTCTGAAATATCTAAAAGTCATTTGGCGAGAAGAGAGTGTTTTTCTTGAGACTTGGAGGCAGTCACTCATCACTTTGTACTTGAAGGCAGTCTTCAACGAACTTCTTCCCTAAAGTCTTCAGAGTAAAGCACAGGATCTGGGCTCCTGGAATGGGGTTGCTTCCGGCGGGAATGCTGACCAGCAGGGCATCCTTGCAGGTGTTCTACAAGCAGTACTGCAGCTGGCCCTGGAAGCTCTAAAGCTTCATTTCAATAGTTTGGCTTTTGCACACAGCATCAATCTATGGGTCATCAAGAGTCTTGATAATGCAGTATTTTTACAAAAAAATGCTTCACTATTGTCTCTAGAATTTTCTTCCCACCTACCAAAACCTATTCTGAAAGTGTTCGTGCTTATGTTTTTTTTAACCTTTTCAGAAAACAATCAGCACTTATATTCTTTCCTTAAAATGTTTTAATTGATATAAACTGGTTGAAATTGCCCAGCCATACTGCATACTCAGGCAACAAAATCCACTGCATCATTTAGTGATTATAAGATACCATCAATTGTAAGATGAATGAGGATTTTAGAGATGTTAAAATGTGTAAAACCATCACTTAGAATTGATTAAACATACTATTTCAAGTGAACATAGCAAGGTACGTAATGGTGTGTGTTCTCCATTTATTTGAAAATATGGGCTCTAGCCCATATTTGTGCTCTATGGCACAAGCCTGTAGTCCCAGTCCTTGGGAGGTAGAGACAGGAGGATAACAGGTTCGAGGCCAGTCTCAGAAACTTAGCGAGACCGTGCTTCAAAATAAAAAAAAAATGAAAAGGGATGGGAGTATAATTCAGAGGTAGAATGCCTCTGTGTTCAATCCCCAGTATTAAAAAAGAATAAGGAAAATATGAGCTCCATAGATAAATGTTTAATGAATTGGTGACTTTAGGGTGTATCCTTGAAGCTCTGTGAGTTATATGATAATTTAAATAGTTATGTGTTTATTAGATAAAAATTTTAACTTGATATTCTGATGCCATTCTTAGAACCAACTACTTCTCTAAACTTAAAATTTTCCCATTCATTTTTGTAATTATAAATGACATCACGGAATACTATAGGAATACATTTTTTTAGTTATTCAAACAGAGGAAAGTGAAGGAAAATTAAGTCATGGCACAGCTATCTACATGAAGCCACCCAAAATGACCATAACCTTCACTGCAGTAGGTATATCCATAGTCATACCACAGAAAGATATACCATATGATTCCTGGCCTTCATACATGAACAAGCTGCCCCAGCTCAGTGGCAGTTATCATAGGAACAAATTGGCAATGAGAAATTTGTCATTAAGGAGTCCCTTCCTTCCTTCCTTCCTTCCTTCCTTCCTTTCTTTCTTTCTTTCTTTCTTTCTTTCTTTCTTTCTTTCTTTCTTTCATGCTAGGGACTGAACCCAATGGCATTGTACCTCTGAGCTACACCTCCAGACATATTTTACTTTTTATTTTGAGACAGGGTCTCACTGAATTGTTGAGGCTGGCCTCAAACCTGCAATTCTCCTGTCTCATCCTCTCAAGCATTGGGATTACAGGTGTGGGCTACCACACCCAGCTTATTTCTATGTTTAATATTGAATTTCAGTATGCATCATTTAATTTATTACCTTATCATCAAAATAATGGCTTAGCAGTTAAAATGATGTTATTGTTTAAAACAAAAAGAAAGGATAACACAAGTGGAAGTGAGGAGACCAAGAAAAGCTGAAAAAACATTTACAGATTAAAGGGGACTAAAGATATGCTAACAAAAATAATGTGTGATCCAGGACCAGGGGAAAGTAGCTATATAGAATATTATTAGGATAAGTGGTGAAATTTCAACATGGACTGGGGATCAACTATTATATAATTTTTATAATTGCATTATGGTCCCTTGTCCTTAGGCAATACCTAGTGAATTAGGTAGGAGCAAAGGGTCACTATGCTCTCAAATTGTTCAGAAAGAGAGAATGACAAAGCAAACATGGCAAAATCTGGTTGAAAGTTGTGTTTGTACATTGAAAATAATTTCATATTTAAAAGCTTAAAAACAAGCCGGGTGTGGTGACATATGCCTGTAATTCTACTGCGTAGGAGGCTAAGACAGAAAGATCACAGGTTGGAGGCCAGCCTCTGCAATGTAACGAGACCCTCAGCTACTTAGCGAGACCCTGTTTGAACATTAAACAATAAATAAATAAATAAATAAATAAATAAATGGAGTGCCCCTGGGTTCAATCCCCAGTACCAAAAAAAAAGTTTTAAAAACAAAATAATAGTGATGACTAAAATGATGACCCATGCTCTTCCAAAGTGAAAGAATTCAGGAAAAATGAAGACAATACATCTTTCTCCTCAAAACCAGCATGAACAATTAATTTAGTTTAGCAAAATATCATTTATCACATTAGGTTCATGATATTAATTTGCATTTTATTGATATTTAACTAACTTTGTTTTTACATTATAAATTCCTTGTATGAGCATTATAAATATAAAGTCTTTTGCACAGTTTTATGGATTTTTTATGTGAATAACATACACAAATAACTAAACTCAAATCTCGGGTTCTGGATGAATCCACACATTTCTTTTCTGAGATCTACTCTATTCCCTGCTACACCAAAGCACCTTTGACTATAATATTCGAATGCTGGAAAATTCCTGCATGATTATCTAATCCATCCTCCTCTATGTAAATATGGGAAAACTGAAACTCAGAAAGGGGAAAATAATTGTTAGAGTCACACAGCCTGGGAGTTGGACCGAGCTGTGAAAAGAACCTTTCTGACTTTAATTATGCCATACTGAAATTGTTATTTCTCTCTGTGCGTCTGAATAGTCACTCTTCTATAATAACACTTTGTTCATTCTGATCTTTTATATAATGCAGGTTAATGCATGTTTATATCTGTGAGAAACTCAATGAATATGTATCCCCTCTCAGCATAAATTAATTCCTCAACCAATATGTATCCTTATGCTGTCATTATTTCTTTCCTATTATTGAAACAAATGACCAGGACAATACTTACACAAACATCAGCAGCTGGCACAGGGTACATTGTGTCTATCATATTAACATTGGCTACATCACATCAATAGATTTTTAGAAAACATGGCTTTTGTTTCCAATGCTCTTTATGTTCATTTTCATTTCTTTTTCAAAGTTTCCAGGCCTACATCTCATTCTGATGCAATATATCATTCAATCATGCTATAATACAAAGCAAACAACAGGACAGAAAATTAATACTGGCATAAAGGTAATAGCAGCACAAGTTATGTTCTTCATCAACACTGCCCTGGATCAGGCACTCATCTTCTCTTGAATGGATCATTGCAAGCAGTCCACTAATTTTCCCCTGTGCAATCTACCTTTCATCATATCACCCACGCCTTCTCCCCACTGAATCCATCTATCCATCTTCTTTCTTTCTTCCTTTTTTTCCTTTTTTTGATACTGGGATTATAGGCATGTATCACTGACCCCAGCGAGAATATCCTTTCTAAAACACATTTCTCATTAAAACATCCATTCTGGTATCCCTTCCCCACCCAATAGTGACTCAAAAAACTGTTTACAAAATCATGCCTAAATTCTTATGGACATTAAAGGTCCTCTCCATTCTAGTTCCTACCATATATTGTGACGTTCCAGAGGTAAAGTGAAGGAAACAAAATAAGGGTTTTAGCATCAGATGTACTTGGAGATTAATTAAAATTACGACATTAATTTTCTTTGTAAATTTGATCAACTCTCCACACAGTTCCTTCATCTGTGAAATATAGTAGATACCTATGATCACAGGATTGTTGTAAGAAGTATAAATAAAGCAGACTTGCTAAATTCTTTTCAAACATATACCCTTTGTTTTGTTGCTGTTGTTTTGTTTTGTGATGACGGGGATGGGACCTAGGACCTCTTGCATGCTAGGCAACTGCTCTACCATTGAGTTACAACCCCAGACCGTTCAAATATATATATATGATGCCTTTCTATGCTGGTTCAAGTCATTCACTCTGCCTGGAATGCCATATACTTCCCCTTAATAACACCATTTAGTGAGTACTCCCTAGACTATTGTTCAGAAGTACATGTTTATTTTATGATACCAAGATGCCTCCTATTTCTCTTTCCATTAATAACCCAGCCTTCTAGGTCCAGCACAAATGTTATCTTGTCTTAAAAGCCCTGAACCCCCAAAAGAAGACGGTGATTATAGAAACTACTTTGTCAATCTCAAAGTACTATAAAAACATCAAGTGGCATGTTATTATCATCATACTATTATTATTGATCCATTTTCAACTTTTAATCACAAATCCAATTTATAAAAATGTGCAAAACTTTATTCAGTGTTTTCACCAGAAAATTCTTCTAGGACAGTAAATAATAACTTTCCTTATGATTAAGCTACTTGACTGTAGCATTCCTGTATTCTCATGGGCAGTGATGTCTTATGATAGAAAAATTATTCGATGCTTTTAGACCTATTGAAACTTTCAGATTTTGAAATACTGTAAATTAGCCAAAGGCTTCCAGCAATATGGTAATATTTAATCAGGCAAGATAGCTATTTTTTATACTGGGGAATGAACCCAGGTGAATTCTACCTCTGAGATATACCCCCAGCCCTTTTGATTTTTTTATTGTGAAATAGGGTCTAACTAAGTAGCTGAGGCTGGCCGTGAACCTGTGATCCTACTGTCTCAGTCTCCCAAGTACTGGGATTACAGGCATGTGCCACCATGAGCGGGTGGTTTGTTGTTTTTTCATTTGCATTTGTGGCATGATTTTTTAATTTTATGTTTTGATTTTTTCTTTTATAAGAATAAATGTTTGAGAGCATGTTGTTCAAGATCATATTGTTTAATTTCCATGTACTTGTGAATTTTACAATTTTCCTTCTGTTACAGATTTCTAGTTTCATACCATTGTGTTAGGAAAAGATACTTGGTATGATTTTAGTCTTCTTAAGTTTGGAAAGATTTGCTTTGATGTCCAACATATTGTCTATTCTAGAGAATGTTCCCTGGGTTCTGGAGAATTTGTATTTCATTGCTATTGGATGGAATCTTGTATTCAACTTAGTAAGGAATAGTAGCAGGGCATTCAGACAAAAACAGAAGTAATAGAGATCCACTGATAGGAAATAAAACTGACCTTATTTTCAGGTGATGACATGATCCTAAATAAAAGAAAAACCTAGATTCCACACATGAAGACAAATTGTTGAAGCTAAAAAATGAATTCAGTAAAGTTGTAGGATACAAAGTCAACTTACAAAAATCAGTTGCATTTCTTTACAGTACTAATGGCATATCTGAAAATGAAACCAAGAAAACAATCTTAATTGCAATAGTATCAAAAGAAATAAAATATGTATGAATAAATTTGAATACGGAGGTAAAGATTTGTATTGTGGTAAGGAATATTAAATGACATTGGACCACCACAAACTATTGGAGCCAAGAGGAAGGTTCTCAAACTTTTAGACTTATATACACACAAAAAAAGACACATATAAAAAGAAAGAAAGGGAAAAGATTGGGGGCTTATTTGTGCCTGGCTGAGCTAGCTGAGCCCTAATGCCCATTTACTTTCGGTAACTTAAGGCTACATCCATCAGTTTCCTAAAATAGAGAGGGCACAGCCAGGGGTGAATTCATATACACTCAGTTGGTCTCATTCCTGTGGGACCACCTGGATCTGCTGTCAGAATGCTGTGTCTTGCCTTTTTTCACAGAGTGAGACTCACCTTCTTCAGGGATCTTCAGGTTACCAGCACAGTGCCAAGACATACTGATCTGCTAAAAGCATTCCCATTATCCTGCCTCAAATGGTGAGGCACTTCCATAGCCTTTAAGTCTTGCAAACATACAGTATAAAACTGATAGAGCATCCTTAGCAATGAAACTAGATACATACTTCATAGATGTCTGAGCCTGAACTGTTTCAGTAGTACCTTTGGCTGAAGAGCTACCTTTCTTTCCAAGTGCATCATGGAAGGATACAGGATGACTTTAAACTATCTTTTTATTTCCCTCATCACTTTGTATAATAACTCCTATATTTAGATGGAAAAATCTTTCTCCTAGCTCATATTTAAAACTAGAAATTTGGGGCCGGGCGTGATGGTGCACGCTTGTAATCCCAATACTTCGGGAGGCGGAGACCGGAGGATCCGGGTTCGCGGCCAGCCTCAGCTCTCTCGCTCTCTCTTTCCCTGTCTCTCTCTTTCTCTCTGTCCTTAATGAGGCCCTCCGCAACTTTGTGAGACCCGGTTTCAAAATAAAGTATAAAAAATAGGGCCAGGGGCATAGTGCGGAGGTAGAACGCCCCTGGATTTAATTCCCGGTACCGCAAAACTAGAAATTTGGTCTTCAACCAGACTAGCACATTTATGTCCCCTATCTCTTATTTTTCCTTCTTCTTCCTTCACTAGCCTAGAGTATTGTCTAACACATAGCAGATAGTTAGAGAAAAAGACAATAGCTGAAATAAAATTGTGTCCATTCAACAAACAACTTTTGTACCGATTCATTTATCTCTGCTTAGTTATAATTTTATTTTATTCTTATGAGAAGAATGAGTCACTTGTTAATTTTATAATTATTTTAAGTCCCTGCTTAAGGGATTGGTTTGTTATCTTTTTTAAACTTTTTTAATCATATACTTAATGTTATGGATTTTTCTCTCATTACAACCTTGGCTGCTTCCCAAAGATTGTATGGCTCTGTCTTCAATAAATCATCTATCTCCAAATAATCTTTCAATGTTTCATCTATTTAATTTACATTTCTTGGTCAATTGAGTAACCGTTTATTCACAGTATACTGGAAATAGCACTGAATGAAGATTCTGGAGACCTGGCTTTTTGTAGTAGATTTACTATTTTCTATGCAGAAGTTGGATACATCCTTTCTGCTTATAAGCAACAAATTCTATTTATTTATTTATTTATTTATTTATTTATTTATTTATTTATTCATATTGGGGATTAAGCCAAGGTACATTCTACCTCCTAGCTACATGCCCAATCCTTTTTCTTTTATTGTTGAAATATAGTCTTGCTAAGATGCTGAGGGTTTCGCTAAGTTGTTGAGGCTGTCTTTGAACCTGCCATCCTTCTTTCTCAGGCTCCCAGTGTGGGCCACCATGTCCTGCTTTTTATTTTAACTGTTGACATTCTGCAAATCTTTGTTTTGTCTCCTGAACTAGAAGAGCAAACAACTAGAGAGATGAATAGATAGCTCACATTTACTCACCCCAGTCTACCCTCTCCTCAGCATATGCCTTTGTGTCTTATCCTAAGGAGATACTCAGTATATATATAATTTCAATTTAAGTTTCCACTATTTTACAATCCATAACATTGCTTTGTAATCAGTGAAAAAACACGTTGTTCCTTAACTGCACTACTCGATATTAAGTATTTTAGGGAAAATACCACCTGCTAGAGAGAAAAAATATATCCCCTTTGTTCTAATTTTATCCTTTCCTGTGTCATAAGAAATGTGTGTCTGATGCTGGAGTTAAGGCTCATGTATCTTTTGACACTTTCCATTTGTCAGAACAATCTAATATCAGTCATAGCCATTACTTCTTAACTCTCACTATTAATATTTTACCTATAGTCATGCATGCTGGTCTAATGCTTATTTTTCCTTTTCTGTTTTGAAGTATGCATTTATTTTTATAATTATAAGAGTAATATAGCTACATTACAGAAAGTGTAGTGAATAAAGGAAAGAAAACATATCACCTGTAATTGTAAAACCCTAGAACAGGCATTATTATCATTTTGATCTATTTTATTTTTGCTTCCTTTTTCCTATTCATAGATTTTTCTTATGCACAGTGCACCTACACTTCCTGCTTTTTGGGGAATTTGTAATAAAAGGAGCATTGCCCATTTTACCACCTACTCTTTAAAAGCATTATTTTAATTGAAAAGATTATGTAATGCTAAAATTTGATGCCAAAAGGTAAAATAAACCACTCTTCATATCATCAGCTCAATATAGCAATTGCTATTCTTTTTATGGTTCATTTTTCCTATTTTTACTTGTTTATTTTCACTTTTACATATTTCCAAGTTCCATTTTCTCCCTCATTTTAAATTGAGCATTTCCTAATGTTGCTACACTGTTTTTATAAGGTTTACCATAACATCTAAAAACAAACAAACAAAAAAGGAGTGGACAAATCCCACCAACCTAACCAAATAACAACCACCGATATGACATTATGCATTCTCTTTTATCTTTTCTATCTCCCTATTTTTATACTATCATCATAGAACACATAGTATTTGAGCTTCATGTTTTCACGCTTCCTTAAATAATAAGCCTTTCCCATGGTGTTATGCTGTTTCCGTAAACACTGCTTTAATTGAAAAAGTAATGAAACATTACATTCTGAAAGAATTAAGCATAAAAACATCCCGCACCTGCTCCCAGAACACATTGCCTTATGTTTTTGTGTAACCCTTAGCCACAAGCAGACTATTTCAACCCGATTGCAACTGTACCCTAAAAATGTTTTGTAACATGCTATCTTACATTGCTGTTAGATCATAATTGTGTTACATATGTACATAATCTTCATAATTATCACTATTTTAAAACTATATATATATGAGATAAAATTATTATGGAGAATTTGGAAAACAAAAATACTGTTCCTACCCACACTCAAGCACAATTATACCCATTGATCAATTGTATCTTTTTTCCCTGCAAATATTTATTAATTTATGGTACTAATTGGTATTTTCCCTTCTTAATTTTGAACCAGCCTTTTCATGTTGCCATGTGCTATTCATAAATACATTTTTAAAACCTTCCTGGATCCCATATTCAAGTAATGCAACTTGTAGCATCTATATTGTCTCCCTACATGTTCTTATTTTTACATCGTGTCAGCTGTTTTTTTTACTTCTTATTAACTTTATCATGTTGATGTAGAATGTTCATAAACATAATTGTTATTGAAAAGATGATACAAAAACACTAGAGGATATTCTGGGGAAAAATCAGATCACAGCCACTGCTCTCATTTCTATATATCTTTCTTTTTTCCTATATTTAATGTGATATAATGCACATATAATTTGATTCTAGCTTCTTTTACTTTCATTACAGAAATAAGCACTTTCTATGTTGCTATGTTGTCTTCATTAACATGTTACATTTTTTTATTGAAAACCTTGTGTAACAACATTTAGGTAAATTCTGAATGTTGTGATGATTTCTCTCATCCTTCCACATTAATACAATCATTTGCATTTTGTATTTCTATAAACAGGCATAGTTTATAGTTGCCCAGATACCTCTATGCCATTTTGTATATCTTGATTTTTTCATTTAAACACATAGTGACAGATTTCAAAATTAAGAAGAAAGAATCCTAATCCTAATGGCTGTGTCACTTAACACAGCCATTATAAGCATTTTTAATTGTATTTGCTTTTATTTTTTAGCTCCTATACATAGTTGGACTTTTAAATATAGTTTAAAATTTCAGTACTTGTAACTTAAAAAAAACTGTTGGTGAATATTTAATGTTTTCATAAGAACAGGATCTGAACTACATTTCTCTATAACCTGTATTTTTATTAATATTATTTCATTAAGATAGATTTAACTAGAGCTGGGTATGGTGGCACCCGCCTGTAATCCCAGTATCTGGAAGGCTGAGACAGAAAGATCATGGGTTTGAGGCCAGCCTCAGCAACTTAGAGAGACCCTATTTCGAAATAAAAAATAAAATAGGGCTGGGCATGTAGGTAGGAGGTAGAATGCCTTGGGTTCAAACCCCAGTAACAAAAAAAAAAGAAAAGAAAAAGAAAGAAAAGAGAGTGAGGCCTAGAGAAGATAAAGGACTCCCCCCACACACAGTCTCAGAGCACATTGGTGATAAAGGCAGATCTCCAAAGCCTGTAGTAGTCTGCTTTGTGCACAAAACACATTTTCCAAGAAGAACATGAGATGATAGTGTAGTAAGCAATTGATCCAAGAAGCTCATACAGATAGGTGGAGGGAAGACGTAGAACTTTACCATAGAGAAAGGGGATCGAAATGAGATGAAATCGACTCCTCCCCTTATCTGAAGCAATATAATTAATTTTTTAAAAAACTTCACAGTACTAATCTTGAAAATCAGTCAATAAGTAATCTTTGATATACAGGAGACCTTGGACAAAGTAGAAGAGGTAACAGATAAATATATTTAAAAAATAAAGTTTATAGGGAAGACCCCTAGAACATCTTGGAGAAAGGAATTTTATAACTAAATTATAGTTTCAGCTAAATGCTGGGGAAGCACTTGATCTAGTGCCTAGGCCTAGCACCTTGTCCAGAATGGGTGCTAAATAAATAACCCCTGAATGGCTTGCACCAATAAGAATAAACGAGAAAATGCAATGACCACATGAAGGGGAAGACAGATGTTTGAGATGTGGCAACCTCCATACTTTTATTTACAGTTCATAGGATAACATTTAAACAGGAACAACAGCTTCTTTACAAATAATAGCTACACTCTTACATCGGCTAGCATTTATAAGGGCTTTGTATTTGAGTAAAATTAGGAATACAGAAAGGGTGACTGACATATGCTCTCAGTCCTGTTATGAAGGGAAAAGAAAAATGAACCCAGAGCTTATACGGATGTGAGAGGAAATATAATCATCTTGGAAATAAATTTGGCAATGTGTACCAAAAACTATAAAAGTGCTCCTACTGTTTAACCTAGTAGTTAAGTCTATCCTTTTTTTCTATTTTTTCTTGTTTTTCTTTTTGGTACTGGGGATTGAGCCCAGGGACATTCTACCTCCAACCTACACCCCAGCCCAATTTCATTTTTTTATTTTGAAACAGGGTCTTGCTAAGTTTCTGAGGCTGGCCTGGAACCTGCAATCCTCCTGTCTCAGCCTCCCAAGTACTGGGATCACAAGCTTGTGCCACCACACCTGGCCGGGGCCTCACTTTCAATGTCTTTCATACAAGCAGTTAAACTAATTGATTTATAAGGTCCCTTCCTGCTTTGTCAGCCTGTGGTAGTTTGCTCTGCTCTGGAAGCAACTACTCATTACTGGTTCACAACTCTGGGTACTCCATTTTTCTCTTTGTCACAGGTATTATTAAGAAGCCTATTCCCCGGTGTCATTTTCCACTGTCTGAAAGTCATTATTTTTGCCTTTATTTAATTTGTTTCGTTCTATATTTTCTCTAGAGCTCAAAAGAGGTCCATTATTTGCCATACCCCTTTCATCACCCCATCCTCCGTTCGTGGGTCATTGGCAATTCTCACAGAAATAGAAAACGCCAATACAGCCAGGCACGGTGGTACATGCTTGTAATCCCAGTACTTAGCAAGCTGAGACATGAGGATCACAGGTTTGAGGCCAGCCTCAGCAACTTAGTGAGGTCCTCTGCAACTCAATGAGACCCTCAGCAACATAGCAAGACCTGTTTCAAAATAAAAAATAAAAAGGGCCGGGGTGTAGCTCAGAGGTAGAACACCCCTGAGCTCAATCCCAAGTGCAAAAAAAAAAAAAAAAAGAGAGAGAGAGAGAGAGGGAGAGAGAAAATCCAGATTATGCTACTTCACTTAGAAGGCAACTGAGGTCTGGAGTGTTGTCTGAGATCACACAGAGAGTCAAAATCATAGTAAAATCCAATTCCCCTGACATGATTATGCTTACTATACATGGATACGTTAAATTCATGTTCCATATATTATATATTATATTATGCTATATTATATTATATTATACATATACAGTTCATTAAGCATCCATTCTGTGCTAGGCACAATGCTC
>PVJS01045686.1:0-16135 GCA_004027185.1 Glis glis
TGGCGCATGCTTGTAATCCCAGTACTTTGGGAGGCGGAGACCAGAGGATCCGGGTTCGCGGCCAGCTTCAGCTGTCTTGCTCTCTCTGTCTCTCTTTCTCTCTCTTCTTAGTGAGGCCCTACGCAAACTTCGTGAGACCTGGTTTCAAAATAAAGTATAAAAAATAGGGCCGGGGGCGTAGCGTGGAGGTAGAACGCCCCTGCGTTCAATCCCTGGTACCGCAAAAAAAAAAAAAGAAAGAAAATCAATAAATAGAATCCAACATAGCAACAAACTAATGGAGAAATGCATATGATTATATTAATTGATGCAACAATACATTAAGAATAGGAGAAATTACCTCAATTTAATAAAGATAATCTATATAAAAAGTCAATAGTTAATATATTTAATGATAAAAAATTGAATGCTTTCCCCCTAAGATCTAGAGCAAGGTAAGGATGTCCATTTTTACATCTCTTATTCAATATAGTACTGGAAGTTCTAGACACTGTAATAAGGCAAGAAAAACTAAACAAAAGCATGCAGATTAGAAAGGAAGAAATAAAATTATGTCTTTGAAGATGACCTTATAGTCAATATAAAAAATCCCAAGGAATCTACAAAAGAACTCACAGAATTATAAATGAATTCAGCAAGGTTGCAGAATAGAGAATCAACACATAAAATCATTCACATACCTATATTCTAAAAATGAGCATATGGAAATGAAAATTTAAAAACACAGTGCCATTTACAGTAACTCTCAATAAAAAGAAATATTCAAATATACATTTAAAAAAACATGTACAGGATCTGCATACTAAAATAACAAAACACTGAGGGAAAAATTAAAGAGCTAAATAGATGAAGAGACATACCATGTTTATGGATCGGAACATTCAACATAGTTAAGATGTCAGGTCTCCTCAAATTGATGTGTAGGTTTCATGCAATTCCTCTCAAAATCCCAGAAAGGTGTTCTTCACACATAGATAAGCTTATTCTAAAATTTATGTGGAAAAGCACAGATCTTTAGCTTCAAAAAACTTGACAAGAATAAAATGAGAGGAAACTCATAATAGAGAATCCCTAAATAGAGATATACACATATATTTATTGATTTTATTTTTTGTACTGGGTATTGAACAGAGAGACATTCTACCTCTGAGCTATACCCCGTGCTCCCCCTTTTAAAATTTTGAAACAGTATCTTGCTAAGTTGCTGAGGCTGGTCTTGAACCTGCAATCTTCTTGTCTTAGGCTCCCAGGTACTAGGGTTACTGGTGTGTGCCACCATGCCCATCTCTATTTATTGATTTTTGACAAAGGTGCAAAAGCAATTCAACAGAGGAAGGATTGCCTTTCATTAAAGGTGCTGGAGCAATTGATATCTGTAGGCAAACAAACAAACATCTAAAACTCATGCCATGTACAAATATTACCTCAACATAGAGCATAGATTTAAATGTAAGACATAAAAATACAAAACTTATGGGAACAAAATGGAGGAAAAATCTCTAGGACCCAGAGCTAGGCAAGGAGTCCTGACTTGAAACCAAAAGCTTGATCCATAAAAGGAAAAACTGGCAAATTGGACTCTTTCAAAATGAAAGCTGTCTGCATTATGAAATACCAAATGAATAGGATGAATATATGAGCTACGAATGGGAGAACGCATTTGAAAACCACATATCCAACAAAGGACTAATATCTAGAATATATGACGAACTCTGAAAACTCAATAATAAAGAAACAGTACAATCAGAAAGTGGGCAAAAGAGGACAAACAGAGAACAAGTGTATGAAAAGATGTTAAACATCACACTAGAGACTCCATTGCATTAACTATCAGAAAGGCTAACTAAAACACAGCAACAACAACCAAATGCCGGCAGAGATGCAGGGGAAAAGAATCACTCTTACATGGTTGATGGGAATCTTGATATAGGGTGGCTAGTGACCCTTACACTGCCCTCTGCTTAAGGCCTGAGACCTGGGCTTCACCCTGAGCGTATGCTGTAATACTTCCCGATCCCATTCACCATCTCATTCTCTCAGGATCCAAATTCACAAAATTTAAATCAGTCGATGTGTGAATGACTGATAATCTAACCCAGTGGCTCTCCAAATTTAATATGCATTAAAATCACCTGGAGGATTTGTTAAAATGCAGCTTTATGGGCTATCCCCTGAGCTGCAGATTCAGTTGGTCTAGGGTGAAGCCCGAGAATTTGCATTTCTTTTTTTAACACTTATTATTGCATTATAATTATACATCACAGTGAGATTCAAAGTGATACAAATGTATATGCACACACACTTGCTGTGTTTCCTTCTTCATCCCACCCTGTTCCCTGATCCTTTCTCCCCATACATGTTAGTGAGATGGGTAGCAATAACTCTACATATTGCTATAACATAACTTGAACTGTTCCCTTCTTCAGTCCTTTTTCCACTCCTCACCTCCCATCCCCTTCCACGAGTCTCTCTCCTTTTTTATCTGAAGTCCTTTATGTTTCCTTTTTTTTTCTAGCTTCTGCATATGAAAGAAAACATACAACCCTTGACTCTCTGAGACTGGCAGATCTCACTTAGCATAATATTCTCTAGTTCCATCCATTTCCCTGCAAATGACATAATATTGGAGAACTTATATTTCTGACAACTGCTGCTGGCCCAAGATTGTCCTTTGAAAACACCAATCCAACCCACTGGGGAGGACTTATAACCAGAAAAGGAACTTCTCATCTTAAATAAAAATGTAATTAGGAAATGGCTAGAGAAGAGAAAAGAGGCCTTGTGCTCCTTTGTCTTTTCCTGAGTCATTCCTGACCCAGGAAAGAGAATCCCATCCTGAGTAAATGTAGATTCCCCAAAGTGCCAGAACAAAGTCAACCCCCACCCTAATCCTTGCAGCAACAACATACCCCACGACAGGCACAAATGTTCCTTGAGGACACAGACAGGAGCACAGCCTCACATTTGACATGAGGAAAACGAGAACTGGAGAGAGTAGAGCCTTTGCTAAAGCCTCACAATGCAGAGTCCACGATCCTCCCCACATGCTACATTACCTCCCACAACTTTTTGCAACCGATTCTTCACTAAGTAAAAATGAAAAGCATTCAGGGCTATTTCCTTGTTATCTAACATTTGTTGTTTCCAGTTGCTTACTAACTAAAATGCCCAGTTTTTCTCTCTTACCTCTAATGAATTCCAAAAGAATTTCTAATTCTCTTTAGGGTTGAGATTTTTAAGACTTTAAAGGAGTTAGTCTGCAAGGAGAGTGGAGAAGAGTGATCCAAAGGGATTGAAGAGAATGTTCAGAGTCTCAAGTTGAGGAAAAGCTTGGCGTGTCTGGAAGGCAGAGACTTGGATGGAACTGAGAGAGAAACACAGGAGAGGCTTGCAGGTTTGGGAAGGTAGGCAGAAGACTTTAGAAATATTTTAAAACAGTGTTTTGATTTAGTCATGGTTCTGTGGGTTAGAGATTTGGGCTGGGCTCAGATGGTTCTTGTCCTGGACTCTTGGGGAACCACTCTTGCAGCTGCAACAGCTTCTGGGTGGGATGCCCACGGACACATCTGGCAGGGGGTACTGGCTGTGGCCTGGATCTTTGTGACCAGCAGATCCTCCTGTTGGAGGAAGTTCCACGAGGCTTCATTATGCAGCAGTCACAGAGGAGCACTGGAAGACAGCAAGAGCAAAAGTTGCAGCTACTGCATTCTTTTTGTCAGAGCCAGTCAGTCACTAGCCAGTTCAAATTCAAGAGGTGGAAAAATACATTGCCTCCATTTGAGAAGTAGCATCTTTCATTTGGCCTTAAAAATTTTAAATTTAACTTGAATAGATTTTAAGTTGAGGACACTTTGGGTGTCAGGAGAAGATATGGGTGATAAACTTCTGGGGTATTTTGCAGCAGGAAGTGGAGGTAAGGGTTTGGAAGTGGAAATGTACAAGATTGAAAGATGGTTTGTCAGTTGGAGAACTGTATTTCTTTCCTTCCTTCCTTCCTTCCTTCCTTCCTTCCTTCCTTCCTCCTTCCCTCCTTCCCTCCCGTCCTCCCTCCTTTCCTATCTGGGAATTGAACTCAGGGTCATTCTACCTCTGAGTCACACCCCTAGTCCTATTTTATTTTTTATTTTGAAAAAGGTCTTGATAAGTTCCTGAGGGTATCGCTAAGTTGCTGAGGCTAACCTTGAACCTGCAATACTCTCATCTCAGCCCTCCAAGTACTGGAATAGATGTGCAGCACTGTATGTGTGTATGCTGTCATACATACATTCTCTTTGATGCCCCCAAGATCTTAGACTGTTTTTCCCCTCCTAATGCTCTCTCTCTTATTTTCTCTTTTCTCTTTCTTATTTTCATTCCTAGTCTATATTAAAGAAACATTTGCTGATATTAAACATCTTGCAGGGTCAGGGAATTATAATAGATATTATGACCATTAAAATATGTACGTAGGTTTTTTGTTTTGGTGGTATTGGGAATCAAACCCAGGGCCTCGTGGGTGCTAGTCAAACGCTTTACCATTGAGCTACATAAATATCCAGCCCTTGTGTGTGGAGTTTAAAATACATCAGCCAAATTTCTCACATTGCATCTCATATATATTTAAAATGTCAAATGTATACTCAAATGTGTTTTCCCAGACATTTTTGAAGAATTTTTAAACTTGAAGGTGCAACACTAGGAATCACCACAAGATGGTGCCACAGGTCTATTGAAAGTAAGAGTTTTCCTCATCCCCACATCAACATTTTGGTGGAATTTAATGCATGTGGACAGCAAAGAAATTCGTCACACTGTGTGGGGGTGTGGGACATGCACATTTAGGATGACACACTCAAAGCATCTTCTGTGGATTAGGCAGAATCTATAGGGGAGATAGCGAAGAGAGAAAATAGGGGAGAAATTTTTCTCCAATGTTCGGGAATAAAAATTAATACTTAAATATACTATTATTGCCCTATGTATGGAAAAACTGTATATACACTTTAAGAGATATTAGCCATGATTTTTCTCATATGTGGAAGCTAGAGAGAAAAAATGAAAGAAAAGGGATCTTATGAAAATTAGAAGAGAGACCCGTAGAGTAGCTAAAGGAGATTGAGGGAGTGAAGAGGGGAGGAGAAGGGGAGGTACAGGAAACAAAACAGAACAGTGTTATATGCATGCACAGATGTATGAGTGTGAACCTCACTATCATGCTAGGACAGGGAGGGAAAGAGGACATGTGGGAGAAGAAAACAGACCAAAAAATGGTATGTGTCTATATGAATGTATTACTACAAATATCAATATTATGTACAATTACAATGCATCAATAAAAAAGATATTAGCCATGAACATTAATTTTTGATGTAAACTTAGGTTTGTGTTATAGATGCAGAGATGGGGCTAGAATCTATAATATGATAGCGCCTTCTACTTTTGCAATCAGAACATAGTTTATTTTTGTTTGATTTTTCTGTGCTGAGGATCAAATCCAGAGCCCTGTTCATACAAGGAAGGTGCCCTACCACTGAGCTACACCCCCAGCCCAGAAACAGTTTTAAATGCTTTCTTTTCCTTCTTTGTTTTTTGTTTCTTTGGTTTTTTTTTTTTTGTTTTAGTGTTGGGGATTGAACCCAGGGGCATTCTACCTCCTAGCTACATCTCCCAGTCCTTTTTATTTTTTATTTTGAAACAGATTCTCACTAAGTTGCTGAGGCTGTCTTTGAATCTGCAACCCTCCAGTCTCAGATGCCCAAGTACTGGGATTACAGGAATGTGCCACCGCACGCAGGTTTTTCCTTCATTTTTCATGAATCAATTTGTTATTTATCATTCAACCAAGAAATCTGATTTTGCAAAATATAAGTACCACAGTGAAAGTATAACAAATCATTGATAAAGGATCAGTGAGTTTCTACCAGTAAGTGCATTAAGTGATTTCAGTGTGAGGCAGGTGGGTTAAATTATTTACAATGAATGTACTTATTTCCTTAGGCTTCTTAATTATAAATCTGTGAAACCTCTCTCATAGAATAATTATTATGCACTTTATTTATCAGGTAGAATTCATATGACTTCCTATGGTTTTTCATGAAAGTATGGACTAGAAGGGGGAAAAGATCTTGGTCAAAATATGTGAAATTGGACCTTTAAGAAGACAGCATCTGCTTTTCTTAGTATAAATCCCAGATCTGCTGAGCATGGTGGCACAAGCCTGTAATCCCAGTACATGGGAGACTGAGACGGGGGGATCACAGGTTTGAGGCCAGTCTCAGCCATTTATTGAGACTCTGTTTCAAAATAAAATGTAAAAAGGGCTGGGAATGTAGCTCGGACATAGACTACTCCTGGGTTCAATCCCCAGTACTAACAATAAATAAAAAAAATAAAAAATACCAAATCATTAATAGAGAACTCAAGAATTATCTCTAACATGAAGTAATTCAGACCCAGAGATGGTATAGCACAAGGAATATAGATATACCTTTCTCTCTCTTTTTTCTTTTTTTAACTTTCTATTCGCACATTATAGTCTCACATCATAATGTAGTTCATAGTGATGGTGACATACACGCACACAGCACTTGGTGGGTTTTCCCCCGGCTCCCTCCCCACCCCCACTCTTCCCCATACAGGATATTGAGATTGATATTGGTATTATCACATATGTACATGGTGTTGATGGAAGTGATTCCTTCATTGATTCTCCCTCTCCCCCACCTTCCCCTAGACCACCTCCCTGGCTTCACTAGGGTTTCTCCTCCATTATCTGAAGTCCCTCTGGTATTCCAATTACACCGTAGCTTCTGCATATGAGAGAAAACATATGACCCTTCACTTTCTGTGACTGGCTAATCTCACTTAACATAATGTTCTCCAGGTCCATTAATTTTCCTGGAAATGAGATTATTTTGTTCTTCTTGATTGCAGAGTAAAATTCCATTGCATGGATATCCCATAATTTTGTAATCCATTCATCTGTTGATGAACACCTAGGTTGCTTCCATAATTTCACTATTGTGAATTGTGCTGCTACACAAATATGCATATATTACTATAATATTCTGATTTCAGTCCCTTTGGAAAGATATGCAAGAGTGGTATAGCTGGATCATATGGTGGATCCATTCCCAATTTTCTTAGGAATCTTACCTAGAATTGATCTCTATTTAGTTTTCAAGTATTTTACCAAGTTCTTACTCTGTTCTTTTAAGCAAGGCTAGAGTTAGTGCCCTACATCTGTTCTCCCTATGTAAATTTCATTGAGATTTATATTGTAGATCTTATTGGGACTGAGGTTCCTTAGGAATGAGTGTAGAGCAATTTGGAAATAGGATGAAGGCTTAAGTTATAACTCCAGTTCCCCTAAATGCTTTAACTTTGAGACAGAGCCTTGGCCATTTTGGATGGTGTCAGAAATCTAGAACTATACCTGAGGTAGACATGGAAAAGTATTATAAAACAACTCCATATTCTTTACATGTGGTTAAAAAAATGTTAAACAAGGGTGTTGATGATATAAGTACAGAACTCTAAGGGATCAATATATAAAAGGGTTTGAATGGAATAGTTTAAAAAATTAAAGAGTGCTTGGTTCTTTCTTAGTGAAGGATGAAGTCTTGTGCTTTAAGAATTCTTTGGACTATATACTTTTATGCATATCATATTTTCTAAAAGATAAGGGTTGTTTAACATCAAGCATATGATTATTTATTTATTTATTGTGGTACTGGGGATTGAACCCTGGAGTGTTCTACCTCTGAGCTACACCCCCAACTCTATTTTATTTTTTAATTTTAAAACAGTCTCACTAAGTTGCAAAGGGTCTAGCTAAGTTGCTAAGGCTGGCCATAAACCTGTGATTTCCTGTCTCAGCCTCCCAAGAACTGGGATTACAGGCATGTACCACCATACCAGGCATAGTATATAGGTTCTTACATTTTGAAACCTAAATACTGATACCTTTTAGTGTGGGAACTAAGCCTTGGACAATTATGGACAGCATTTGGTGGATGATTGATTTAAACCCTCAAAAAGCATTCTTGAAATCTCTCAATGTCTTCTGGGAATAGAAGTGTTCCCTGTTTTAAGCTGATTGAGGGAGAAAGGCTTTCAAGTAGCCGACTCTATGGAAATGTAGAATGAATTAGTTCAGTTTCCACTGTGGGATGAATGTGTTGTCGCTGTGACTGACCAACTTTCTTCACACGAATGTTCTATTTGCTTATCTTAACAGCATCCTAGCCAAGGAGGTTATCCCAAGTTAGGCACCTCTGTTAATCTCACAGCTGGTTGTGGGGTTTGTCTTCATCCTTGGCGCTTACGGTGTTTCTGGAGCTGGTACATGGGCCAACTGTGAAACACATTGGCTCTTCCTTTGATTACATCAAGAGTTTGGAGGAGCTGGGAGGGCTAGATGCTGCATTTTTTATGGGCAGAATATGTTGACTTCCACATGATGTTAACATTTCAAGAGTGCCCTCTGAGAGGCCTGCCTTGTACATCCAGAGACTCAGGCCTGTAGATGTTGGAAGTTCACCTATTCTTACATAGACATGATGTAAAAGGTATAAAGAAATTTTAATTTTGATCCTGAAGTGTCACCTACCCTCCTGGATAGTCAGTTCCTTTTGGAAGCTATAATAACTCCATGAAACCATCAGGGTACCATTTTGGTTGCTAAAGAAATAATAATTCACGAAATTAGGTTGTGCTGTCAAAAGAAATAGATAAATGCAGTTTCCTTCTTCACATGGGAAATAACTTTGTGATCATCTTCTAGATACTAAAAGTAGAGCCACACATTCCACTGTACTTTGTACAGTGAATGGGAAGACTTCTCCCTAGTGCAAGTCTAGGCCCTAAAGAGCTGTCAGGAAATGTTCTTAGAAGTTGGTGAATGTTTTGTAGGCCCAAGGTCTTCAGTCCAGTGTCCATGCATTGCTGTGTTAATGTTCCGTAATATACCTACTTTAAAAAGGCATTTAGTTGTTAAGTACATTCATAGGAAAGACTCCAGGTAAATGTGACATAATATTCATATTTCTTTGTAATATTTTTAAATTGATTTCAAAAGTAAATGGTTTGAATATTGACAGTAAAGAATATTACTATTTATTTCTACAAATGATTTTGAAGAACCCCATACCAAGAAGTATGCACACACACAAAAATAATATAGGAACCTTTACAAGGTAAGGCTTTTTGTTTGTTTGTTTTTGATAGTATCACATCTCATTTCTAACATTCTCCATATTTTGCTTATGGGTACAATATAAAAGGGAAGAAACAGTGTTTTATGCTTTACTCTGAAACTTACATTTATTCTTCCTTTTAAAACTTTCTGAAATTAAGGCAGGTTGCTGAAAATATTTATGCCAAGTATCTTTCACACTAGTGCATATAAAGTAGGTAATCAATAAGTGGTGAATATTATTATGGTTTCTTTTTTTAATTTGATAATCCTAGTTGGCTTCTTGCCTTTGGTCCTCATGCCCTAATTTTGCCATTTTGCATCATTGCCACATTTCTGCTCTGCTTGATATCGCAGCACCTTCCCACGTATTTTTTTGCCCAACCTGTGAAAGCATTGCTACCCTCTAAGTGTCTTGCCCACACAAGAGAACACCTACATAGATAGGCACCATTTCACAATTCTTAACTTTATAGATTAAGGTAAACATTTCTCCAGATCCTCAATCTTTTACCTGCAACTCCTGAAATCTAAGAAGCTTCGAAACCTGGAAGATTCATGTTGATGGGAACGCCTGACCTGAACTGATGTGAGGTTAATTATAATGTTTATTTATCTCTTCTAGTATGAATATGTACATGTTTTGCTATGAAATGCTAATGTGTCTGATTACAGAGTTGTTGCCCCAGACCCCATTGGAGATGTTATATAATCCATGGTATATGCAGAGGATTGCTTTCTAAAATCTGAGAACATTTGAATTTTGAAATACATTAGGTACTAAAGGTTTTAAGACAAGGAATTGAGGACCTAAAATCAAAATTGTGGTTTCATTTTAAACTTTTATCTTATTACTAGGGAACTTTACACATGGTAATAAAAAATTTTTAGGCACACAATCTTTCATGAACTCTTTCCTAAGACAAGAAGAGTTGTGTGTGTGTGTGTGTGTGTGTGTGTGTGTGTGAGAGAGAGAGAGAGAGAGAGAGAGAGAGAGAGAGAGAGAGAAAGGAAGAGGAGACTGAGCAACTGTAAAGTCAGGGATGCCCAAGGCCATTTCTCATGATACATTCAAGTGTTGCCCTAGGGGCTTCACAAAATAAGTGGAATTCAGGTGACAAAAGTGACCGAAAAGGGTGGTGATGTGGATATACACATACATGCATGGACGTGTGTGCCTGTGTGTGTGTCCACTCAATCTGTCTACATCTGTCTCAAAGGAAGGGTGTCCAACTAGCAGCCTGTAAGAAGTCAGCTCTACAGATAGGGACACAGTGAGGATACCCATTGAGTGCCATGTTTAACATTGCTCCAGAATACTGTGTTACGTAAATGTATGTTACAGCATATTGTTCATTTTTATTCAAATCTTTTAGATTGTAAACATTACTGAACGTGTCATGTAAGAGACAATAGTATTACTAGAAAAGAACCCAGTCATTTGCAGAAAATCCTCAAATCAAACATTGCTGTTATTGGATCCTGATCGGCTCTGCCATTACATTCTCAGTGAGAACCTAAAACCCATTTTAAAAATCTGAAAAGCACCTAAGTTGTGTGTGTGTGTGTGTGTGTGTGTGTGTGTGTCTGTCTGTGTGTGTGTGAATGTTCCCTACCCTCCCTACCAGGAATTTCTTTCAGTTATTTTGTGATTTTTTTTGATAAATGTTTTATGTCCTTTTTACTTTGTACACACATGTCAAAGCTCTATGTTTTGTGATCTCGAATCATTGCTGCTACTTTCTGGGACATAGCTACCTTGTGCCTGCTAAAGACTGTTTCAACTGGCTCTTGCATCTTATATTTTAGTAACCAAAAAGGAAGGATGCTAAAAGGTAAAGGTTGAAATTTGGGGGAGGCTAGAACAGGGATATGTGTGTGTAGTGAGCTATAGATTTTTAAAAAATAACGAGCAAAGATTATAATGTTGAAAATTCAATTTAGCATGTTTATTATTTTGTCACACAAAATACATTTAAGTCTTTATTATTTAAGAACTTAGAGTAAAATTGATGGTGTTTCTCTGGTATTCACAGAACCCTGCACATTTTTACTATCATCTTTTTAATTTAGACACAGACACTTAGGAGTTAAAGGATATTTAACTTACTCTTTAGTGAGCATCTGTGTCAAATACATGATTTTGTTGTTGTTGTTATAATTCTCATATCCTCTAGTGATTTCATTTGTCAGTAGAGAAGTCTCAGGAACCTACAGCTATTTTGTTTTTTGCAACCTTCAGGACAAATCCTTATAATATAGACTACTGATTTCTTCTCTATATCCTGCTTATTGTTGAAAAGCCAGAGCTATTTTTAACATTTGCACAATTTCGATAGATGATTCTTCATTCCACAAGGTTTGGTGCTAAATCTGTGGAGCCTTTCATAATTATATCCTTCTTGTGGTTTGCTTGAATTTGATCACAGTGGCTGATTTCATGCATTGATAATGAAGGCTTAGGTTGCCTGTTTCTCGGCATAAATCCACCTCAGACTTGTGCGCTGACAGTGCCTCTGGTTTCAGCACGCGTGGAGATATAGAATTGAAATTGCTCTGCTTTCTTTACAAATGACTCAGAGCGTGCTTGTCCTTCCCTAAAATGTTGCCAGCGTGTAAAGGATTTTCAATGAGCAGTGCAATAAGCCAGCAACTGGGAAGGTTTGGAGCGGCTCTGATATAACGCGGTGCTGTCACACGGATAATCAGGGCTGCAGCCAAGTCCCGGTAGCACTGTGCATTGCCCTGGTCACATCCTGGAAGTTTTGTTTACCCAACTTGGTTGCTCGTGAAGCTGGTGAACGCCCTGCCAGGATGTGGAGTGGACTTCCTAGCAGAGGTGAGCATTTTTATTCTAAAACTTGGATGCCGGGGTCTGGGATGTCAGTAGCAGATTCTTCTGTACTTTGTGCTGAATCCTGTAGAGTCATCAGTCCTGTTTATCACGTCGTACTGACACATCCGAAGGGGGGAAGCTGAAAAGCAAATCTATGGTTCTTTAATTTTATTGGGAAGTAACTCCTTAAATTGGTGTGATGAGCATCCTTTTCTTCCCGTACTAGCTGTGTGGTACTAGCTGTGTGCCGAGGACATCTTACCAGTAGGTGACTTCCTTTGCATTTTAAACATTCAGAACAAGTCAGGGATATTCTGTGATTTGCTATCATTACCAAAAGTAGGTAATTAGCAGTGTTATTATGTGCTTCAGGTATACAAAAAAGGCTATAAACTAAATGCACTTTGTGGAATCTTTGACATGAAAAATATATAGGAGGAAACAAGTCATGTTTGTGAGATAACTAAGAAAGTAAGAGAAATGGATTACATACTGGAGTGGACACCTCGTTAAGCCTGACATTATTAATAATTAAAAGTTATGACCTATCATGCAGTGGACAACCTACAGTAATTGGTTTCTGGGGGGGTGCACTGAAACAGAGGAGGGGATTAACAGCATGTCTGCTTGAAATGTGTTTTAATTAGATGTGATACTTTAAATGTATCAGATTTTATCATTGAAACATAACTTCCCCTGGTGCTCACCTGTGGAAGTTAAATTACTAGATCATCATGCTCAGAAAGGTCTGATGTAGCATTTTAAGTATAGGGTATTTGAGAGCTAACTAGATAAGGGCAGGCTCAAAGTTAGCCTTCTAGAAGGTGGAGCGCTATTGCTTAGGCTCTGCTGAACTCGAATTTTATATGATGAGAAGCTGCTTCTACACAAGCAAGGCGTGTGAGGATTATGATGTACTAAAATAACATTATGCATGTCAAATGTTTAGGATGTTAGGTCTGCAGAGCAATCTATTTGTATTTGAAGGGAAGCTAACATGGCACGTGGGGTGTGTGTTATGTATGTGTGTGTGTTTTCCCTGTTAAATTTATTTGAGGCAGCTATTTTTATAGCTTTCATCTTTAAAGTTACAGATAAGTGTGTGTTTGTTTGACAGAAGAATCGAGAACCCCGTTTACTGCCAGTACACGTAAAGCTTGACTAAGCAGACGCATCAGGAGCAAACCGTTTGTGTTCGCCAATCTGTCTCGGCAAGTCCCAGGGCCACTATCTTGCTAGAAGCCACTGTGTGCTTTTGAAAGCATGAAATTAGTTTTATACTGAGCACATGGTTTCTCATTTAGCAGCTCTTTTTATGGTAATGGTCAATTTATGGTTCACTGCCAGGATTTCGGTGTTCTGTCAAAGCTGATTGCTTCTGCTAAGGTGTCTCTATGAGATTAAAAAAAAAGTGGGGAGGTGGGAAGAACCTAATTAGACCCTCTAGAGGAGCATCTCACCTTCAGCCTCATCTGCTCTCTGGATGCGTCGTCATTCCTCCAAAGTTCTTTATGGTGTCTAATCCAGGATCTACACATTTAAACTTGCTAACATCTACCACTGTGGACCTCCTTTAATATGTGACATCAAAATAGCTATGTTCCGAAATGTATTTATTCATCTCTTTACAGTACATTTGTAGAAAACCACTGTATTCATGCTGACCATATTGTGCAATCCATCATTGTGCTCATGTGCTTGTCTGTTAATGCATCTCAGAACACTGTTGCAGAGAGTAGAAGCTTTTGTGCAATTTATATTTGACATAAACTACTCACACTTTGTTGTACATATATATGCTATGAATAGGGTGAGTTAAGGAGTCAAATTAAAGCAGTCTGAAGATCCATTAAAAATTTGAAAAATACCTTCTTAATTCAATGGCTTCATCTTGAAATTTTACATACAGTTCTTGTTTGTTTTCATGGAATGATAATAGATGAAATGCACTTATGAATAATACAAAAATATACTAAGAATGCTTCCCTTAGCCATTTCTTTCCATCAGAAAGTAACCCTTGTTGAAAGTTGTTTTGGTCATAATGCCTTTTGAAATAGAGATGATCAAAATTATCATGGTAAGTAAGGGAGTATTTATGATTGTGTTTATTCTCTGCATGTTGGTAATAGATATGCAGGTGGATCAGGGTACACATTGGAATGGTGCTAGTACATTTTTTCTCTCGTGTGGTCTTGATAATGGAACTGAAATCTCAAAATTCATGATTTTTTTCTTTTTAATCCTTGAGTGTTTGCCCAGGTTGAGTAGTTACATGTGATTAAGGATTCAAGATTAAAATGTTGTTATTGAAATGCAGGTGTATAATATGTGCCATTTTAATTAAAAAAAGATTTTCTGATTTTGGATGAAGCACAATTGCAAACAACTTATTTTTCTTCTGTTCTTTTGGGAATGTCATGTCATGAGGCATCATTGGACTGTCAGGGGGACTTTGTTTTAGATTTCAGCTTACAACTAAACTATCTCTTATTTATTACTTTCCCAAAACCTATGAACCAAACTGGGTTTATAGATTGAGAATTAGAAAGTTAAAGGACATCAAATTTTTGTTTTTGGTGTTCCTGATGATGTAATTAATGTGTGTAGGAAAGGAAAACCTTTAAAGAAGTTTTAGAATGTTAGATTTCTCTTAGAATAGTGAAACTTGTCATCTTACATGGAACACAGGAAATTCACTCAGAGGAAGTCAGGGATGATTTGGCATATCTGCTGAAGTTTTAGTGGCAGTTTCTCTTTTATAAGAAGTAGGATTTATGAAGTCATGAGAATGTGAACTCATGAATGTCAGTGACTTAGTGGCATCTTTTGACTTTTATATCAAGGGACAGCGATCTTGAGTTGTTCTTCATCAGATTTTAAAAACGATTACTTATGAAATATAGCAGATGGAGTAAACCTGTTTGAATCGGGAAGTATGATGGCAAAAATCAAAGTACTACTTAAAATCATTGGGATTTCCCAGTTGTAGACATTCAATAGTTTGGAAAATTCATAGAGTTTGTAGGTTGCTTTATGGTATGTTGCTGAGGTAAATATACTTAAATGAGAAGGTGGGTTGTTGCCTCAAAGCTTTGATTCCTATTCTTCAGCCTTCTCCTTGACTTCCTTTCCTACTTCCCATTAATGAACTAAGAAGACTTAGTTTTATGGTTGCCAGATTTAGGAAATGAAAATGTATAGGACTTCTAGTAAATTTGAATTTTAGCAAAAAAATTAATAATATTTTAGTATAATTATGTTACATGCAACATCTGAGACATACTTATATGAACATTTCTCAATTTTTGTTGAAATTCAAGTTTGACTGGGTGTCCTGTACTGACCTGGCAACCCTACCTACTTTCCAAATAAGAACACAAATCTCAAGCTGGGCGTGGTGGTGCACGCCTGTAATCTCAGTACTTGGGAGGCTGAGACAGAAGGATTGAAGGTTTGAAGACAGTCTCAGCAATTTAGTGAGACCCTGTTTCAAAAAAACAAAAAATAAAGAGGCCTGGGGGTGAAGCTCAGAGGTAGAATGCCCCCAGATTTAATTCCCAGTACCAAACAAACAACCCCCACCACACACACAAATCTCTAGCAGTGGTCTATAAAACCAGTTCTATGAAAGCCCAAATGGAGGCTTCACATTCCTGTAAAAGAAATATATTTCTGTGAAGGTTTAATACCTGCAAACTCCTGTTACTACTTGAGGAACTTCACATGGTATATAAAAATATGATTGGTGGAGTAGAAATCATGAATAGGTATATGATAGACTTCTGGAATTACTAAGATTTTTTTTTACTTTAAAAAAAATCTTATTGGGGCATTGTAATCATACATCTTGATGGGTTTCAGGGTGGTAGAAGTATACATGCACATATCCGTCAATTAGCTCTCCCCCAGTTTCCAGCCCCTTCCTTCCTTCTCATGCTCAGCATAGTAGTTGACTTTGATAAATTTGTGTATGTACATCCTGTGCATTAGGGTGTTTCCCTCTCCTGCCCTCATCTCCCTCAGTTAGGTCACCTTCTTTACTCATTTTCTCACGCCGGGTGTGGTGGCGCACGCTTGTAATCCCAGTACTTTGGGAGGCGGAGACCGGAGGATCCCGGTTCGC
>PVJS01045687.1:0-16139 GCA_004027185.1 Glis glis
GTGTGTGTGTGTGTGTGTGTGTGTGTGGTACTGGGGCATTCTACCTCTGAGCTACATCCTCAACCCTTTTTATTTATTTATTTATTTATTTATTTATTTATTTTTGCGGTACCAGGGATTGAACCCAGGGCATTCTACCTCCAGGCTACACCCCCAGCACTATTTTTATTCTTTATTTTGAAACAGGGTCTCACTAAGTTGTGGAGGGCCTCACTAAGTAGCAGAGGCTGGCCGCAAACCCACGATCCTCCTGTCTCAGCCTCCCAAGTACTAGGATTACAGGCCTGTGCCACCACACCTGGCTTGCTGGCTTGTACATCATACATCATTCTTTTTTTTATTCATTCACTTGAAAATCTTTATATGAGCTCACTTTTTAAATTATTGTAGTAAAATACACACGCTATAAAATTTATCATTTTACTTGTTTCCAAGTACACAATTCAGTGGCATAAGCACATTCACATTGTTGTGCAACTATCAGCACCTCCATCTCTAGAACTCTTCCATCTTCCCAAACCAGAACTCTGTTCCAGCCAGGCACAGTGGTGCACACCTGTAATCCCAGTACTTGGGAGGTGGAGACAGGAGGATCACAGGTTCCAAGCAAGGGAACAGTAATTTAGCAAGACCCTGTTTCAAAATAAAAAATCAGCTGGGCGTGGTTGCGCCCACTTGTAATCCCAGTACTTGGGAGACGGAGACCAGAGGATCCCGGTTCGCAGCCAGCCTCAGCTACTTAGTGAGGCCCTCCACAACTTCATGAGACCCGGTTTCAAAATAAAATATAAAAAATAGGGCCGGGGGTGTAGCTCGGAGGTAGAACGCCCCTGGGTTCAATCCCTGGTACCACAAATAAATAAATAAATAAATAAATAAATAAATAAATAAGTAAATAAATAAATAAATAAATAAAAAATCAGAGCCAGGTGTGGTGGCGCACACTCATAATCCCAGTACTTGAGAGGCTGAGACCGGAGGATATGGGTTCGTGGCCAGCCTCAGCAACTTAGTGAGACCCTCCACAACTTAGTGAGACTCTGTTTATAAATTAAAAAATTAAAATAGTGCTTGGGGGTAGCTTAGAGATAGAATGTTCCTGGGTTCAATCTCCAGTACCAAAAAAAAAAAAAGCTCTATCTCTATCAACTACTACCTCAGTCCCCTCCCTGGCACCGCCGTTCTCCTGTGAGTGACAGGTTTGTGTAACATCCGTCCTTCGTGTCGCTCTGTTTACCATCTCGGGGTGCTCTGTGTTCATTCCACCTCTGCACCACCTCACCCTCCCTAGCCTGGGAGTACCTGGGCCCGGTCACCTCGGTTGCTGCCCACTGCTCCAGGGAGGTGGCACCAACCAGCCTCTCCCAGCCACATGGGGCCGCCGCCCCGGCTCGTGCCCTTGCTCCCCTCCCAGCCCTGGTGAACACCCCCTGGGCTCTCTTACAGGACCTGAGCCCCCAGAAGCAGGCGTTCATTTTGGAGGTTCTGTCCGGCTGCCTGGAGTACCGGAAGCTACTGACCATCGTGGTGGACGCCTTCTACGTGCGGGATGGCCAACTCTGCCTGTGGGCTGACTACAGCCTCTTCCAGGGTAGGTGCCCGTCGCAGGTGTCCCCAGGGGGAGGCTGAAGGCTGTCAGGACAGACTGCGGCAGGACAGCCCGAGGAAGGCTGCACACAGACCTCCTTAGGCCCACAGGGCTGTGCTCACATTTCTACCACAGCCGCATCCCCTACTTGAGCCCCACGGTTGCCCCTGAGTGGGCAGCCCAGGGTGGATGTGTTCCCTCATCTGACAGATGGGGAAACTGAGACCTCAGGCTCCCAGAAGGCCCAGCCCCGCCGGGCGTGGCGCACGCTTGTAATCCCAGTACTTTGGGAGGCGGAGACCGGAGGATCCGAGTTCGCGGCCAGCCTCAGCTCTCTAGCTCTCTCTCTCTTTCTCTGTCTCTTTCTCTCTCTCTCTCTCTCTCTCTCTCTCTCTCTCTCTCTCTCTCTCTCCTTAGTGAGGCCCTCCGCAACTTCATGAGACCCGGTTTCAAAATAAAGTATAAAAAATAGGGCCGAGGGCATAGCACGGAGGTAGAACGCCCCTGCGTTCAATCCCCGGTACCGCAAAAAAAAAAAAATAAATAAATAAATAAAATAAAATAGAAGACCCAGCCCCAGGCAGGCCAACCTCGCCCTGAGGGAGGCCCAGCCTGGCTGAGAGAGACCACCCCTGAGGCAAGCCAGGCAAAGCCACAGCACTTGAGAGCTTGGGGATCAAAGGTTTGAGGCCAGCCTCATCAACATAGAGAGACTCTCAGCAACCTAGGGAGACCCTGTTTGAAAACAAACAATAAAAAAAAGGACTGGGAGCCAGGCATTGTGGCGCACTCTTGTAGTCCCAGTACTTGGGAGGCTGAGACCAGAGGATCCGGGTTCATGGCCAGCCTCAGCTACTTAGTGAGGCCCTCTGCAACTCAGTGAGACCCTGTTTCAAAATAAAGAATAAAAAATAGGGCTGGGGGTGGAGTTCGGAGGTAGAAAGTCCGTGGGTTCAATCCCCAGTACCGCAAAAAAAAAAAAAGGACTGGGAAGCCAAGTGTGGTGGCACACGCTTGTAATCCCAGTACTAGGGAGGCTGAGACAGGAGGATTGCAGGTTGGTGGCCAGCCTCAGCAATTCAGTGAGTCCTTCCGCAACTTAATGAGACCCTGTTTCAAAATAAATAATAAAATAGGGTTGGTGGTATAGCTCGGAGGTAGAATGCCCCTGGGCTCAATCCCCAGTACCACAAAAAAATCAAAGTAAAGGACTGGGGTTGTAGCTCAGAGATATGATTGAACCCAGGGGTGTTCTACCTCCGTGCTACACCCCTGGCCCTATTTTTTATACTTTATTTTGAAACCGGGTCTCACGAAGTTGCGGAGGGCCTCACTAAGTAGAGAGAGAGAGAGAGACAGAGAGAAAGAGAGAGAGAGAGAGCTGAAGCTGGCTGCGAACTCGGATCCTCCGGTCTCCGCCTCCCAAAGTACTGGGATTACAAGCGTGCGCCACCACGCCCGGCTAAAAAAGTTTTTAATAAATAAATAAGGGCTGGGGGTGTAGCTCAGAGATAGAATGTCCCTGGGTTCAACCTCCAGTACCAAAAACAAAATAACAAAAACAAAAACCACAACTGCCCCATGTTTAGGACCTGAGGCCCATGTTTGCATTGTCTGTAGGGCATTTTCTTTTTCTTTCTTTTTCTTTTTGTGATGCTGGAGATTGAACCCAGGGGTATTCTACTTCTGAGCTACACCCCCAGCCCAATTTTATTGACTTTTTTATTTTGAAACAGGGTCTCACTAAGTTGCTGAAGCTACTCTGGAACCTGCGATCCTCTTGTCTCAGCCTCCCAAGGACTGGGAATACAAGTATGCGCCACCACACCCGGCTTTTCCTTTTCATTTGGGCACCAGTCCTGTGCCCTGGCGGGGTGTAGGCCTTCAAGGGGTGGGGGACCCACAGTGCACCTGCAGGGCCCTCAGCCTCTGGCAGATACCCCCCAGGTCAAACCCTCCCCCAGGGTCAAAGGCCGCAGGGGCCTCTCTGTGGGACTGGTGCCCTCACGCTGCGCCCTCTCCCTAGTGCTCTGCTACCTGGCCACCTTCCTGCTGGATGAGCTCGGCTTCCAGCTCTTCTGCAGCATCATCAAGTCCCAGCCCCTGCGCAAGACGTGCAAGGTGAGGTGGCCTGAGAAACCCAGGAGGAGGTCAGCCCGCTTGCTGCCGGTCCTTTCGCCCTCCCAGTTCATTTTAATGAGAGAAGCTCTGGCGGGTTCATTCAATAGAGGCCCTCTCCTGGGGAGAATGGGCTCTTTGTCCCCAGGGAAATTTGGTTGAGACAGACCTGCAATGACACCTGGTACATACACCTGCAATCTCAATATTTGGGAGGCTGAGACAGGAGGATGGCAGGCTCAAGGCCAGCCTCAGACACTTAGTGAGACCCTCCACAACTTAGACCCTGTTTTGAAATAAAAATTAAAATAGGGCTAGGGGTACAGCTCAGAGGTAGGATGCCCCTGTGTTCAATCCCCAGTATCACCAAAAAAAAAATGGTTCCGTTCCTGACATCCCGGCAGGTGGTGACTTGCGCTTGTTAAGGGCAGCTCCCTCCCCGTGTGAAACCTTCCTGCCCTCTCAGCTTGTGCTTCCTTCACCCCTGAAACTCTGAGGGCGCTCCTCCCTCACTTAAGGAAAGGAACAGAGAGAGAGAGAAAGTCACTCACTCAGAGTCACACAGCACGCAAGTACCACTCTGATTCTTTTGGCCACTGGGCTGTTCTTCCTTACTGCACTTGGAAGGGACAGTCACCAGCCTACCAGGGTGACTCCCTGGAGAAAAGACAGGGAAAGACCGCAAGCCCAGGAGCACTTTGAGGGCTCTGGATGGAAGCAGCCAGCTCTGTGGGGCTGGGGGAGGGGAGACCTGAGCAGCAGCCCCCCCCCCCCCAGGACCTCAGCACCCTGCCTTCCAGGACACCGCTCAGCCAGCTCTCTGGCCACCTAACCCGAGCCAAGCTGCATTCTCCTATATAAACAGGAACAGTTGATGATGGATAAATGTTCGTAGCTATCTTAAGCAAGGGCTTCAGATTTATGAAAAAAGAAGCAAAACTGGCTGGGCATGGTGGTACACGCCTGTAATCCCAGCACCTCAGGAGGCTGAGGCAGGAGGATAGCAAGTTGAAGGCCAGCCTGGACAACTTGGTGAGACCCTATCTCAAGCTTAAAAATAATTAAAAGGGCTAGGGAGGTATTTCAGTCATATAATGCCCCTGAGTTCTATACCCAGTACTGCAAAAGAAGAGGAAGGAAAAGAAGAAGAGGAGGAGGAGGAAAACTGGCACCATTTTCTGAAAGATGCTTTGAGACTGACCCGGGCCAGCTTCCCAGTAGAGGACCCACCCTTGGCTTATGCCCTGTGCTGAAGCCTGGGTAATGCTGAGCAAGGGTCCACCTTCATCGTGCTCTGGCTCCCGTGGTGGTGACTGCCAATACTCAAGTGCCAGCCACACATGACACTCAGGGCCAGTGCAGTGCCTCCACGCTGGTGTCTGGACACCGACCAACCCAGAGAGCTCTGGAGACTCGTGGCAACAGCCCATAGGAATCCCAGGGGGCCGAGAGGTGCAGGGTCGAGGGTGGCCCTCCCTCCTCCGTCCCATGCCCATGCCCCACTGGCTGGTACTAGGTCCTTTGACCAACCTCAGGGCTCTCAGAAGACACCAGCTGGGCCTGGAAGACAGGGAGCCAGCTCTTGGGGACAAAATGACCTCTTTGGGTGCTGTCACAGGCCTGGTCAGGAGCAACATCGCGGTGAGCAACGTGTGCCCAGGCTGGCTCTCAGGTGGCCATAACTCTGGGAGGACTGGCCCTGGATAGCACATAGACAGGGGAGCTCCAAGGACCCCCCACTCACTGCTGATGGAATCTGTGGACCCGGAACCCCACCCCCACTCGAGGGGGTCGCTGGCAGCACTGCCCCACCACACCCCTGGCCTCATGTGAAGATGGGGGCCAGAGGGACTGGGTGAGGTGCGGAATAGTACTCAGTCCCAGGAAGCCTGAATGGGACAGACTCAAATCCGTGTGGGCCAGCAGGAAGGAGGTGGAGATCCCAGTGCCCAGGGACCAACTACCCTTCAGGTGGAAAGGAGTAGCCAGCTAAGATGAAGAGATGCGGGGAAGTGGTGGGGAATGGCGCTGAGGGGCAGTGGCCACAGGGAAGGTAGGAAGAGGCCCCGGGGTGAGGGAGGGGGTGAGCAGGCTGCCGAGTGGGGGGGCTGGAGAAAGCCCCAGAAGCGCCCGGATGCAGTTGAGTAGAGAGAGCAAGGGGGTCGAGAGGGGGCAGGAGACTGGTGGGGACTAGGCGGCTGGGGTGGTAACCACGCTGCAGAGGCCACAGTGACCAGAGGTCCTGTGTAGCCCACAACCTTGCCCACCACCACCCCTTGGTCAGCCTGGCACTTCCCAGCCACCTCCAGAATATATGACCTGCTCCCAAGGCCCAGGCTGTGCCCTGGGGGACCCAGCTAGGGCACCCGATGTCGTGTGTTGCCAGGAAGCTCCTCTAGGGGCCCTGCCTCACGGTCAGGAGGCCCCACATATGTGGCCTCTGTGGCAGCCCAGGGGCCTTGTCTGCCTTCTGGTGGGCTCAGGGGCTGGTATCGCGTGCTCTGCAATGACCGCTCAGCCAGACAGGGCCCTCGGAGCTGGGGTGTGCTCAACTTCTGGGGCGCCCTCCTCGGAGCAGGCCCCAGGGCCAAGGGCCTGGCTCTCCTACCAGCATTGCAAAGAGCTGTCTCCAGGGCTGTGCCCCTCCAGGCCAAGGACAGTCCTGCCTATGCAAAGGCACCTTCCAGCACCCCGAGGTGGCTCCACCGGGGAAACCAAACCAGTCCTGTGCTTACTGGAACCAAAACTGTCAGACTTGGGAGCCAGGGGCCGGCAAACAGCCTGCGGTAGCACGCTGCCCTCCAAGGGCAGGTCCCCTGCTAGGCCCTGGTCAGGGAACACAGCCTCAATGCCAGAGCCGGGCCCAGCCACCCACTGCCACGGGCTGGGTGCAGTCAGGGGGCTCCACAGGCTACCCCCTGGCAGTGCCCTGGTGAGGTGTGTGCAGGAAATAGCACCATTCCACAACTCCACTCTGGAATTCCAGAGCCCATCAGAGGTCAGGAGGCAGGCAGTTTCCATGTGTCCCCACCAACAGCTTGCCCAGAGTGGGATGTGGGGTCCTCCAGGTGCCCCCCTGGCACGGACATGCTCTGCTGGGCTGGCAGGTGTGCGGGTGTGGAGCCTCCTGCCCCCAGGGGTCAGTGTCAGGACGAGGGACAGTACTGAGGGGCGCAGTCTCTCCAGCCACCTGCCCTGCTCACGCTGCCCTCCTCCCCCAGTTCCTCAGGTTCTTCTTCAGCCCCTTGAACCTCTGCTCGTGGATCAAGGACGAGTGGAGCCTCGTCTACGAGACGGCCCACGTGAAGGAGAACTGGATCGACCCGCTGCTGAGGTGGGTGGCCAGGCAGACATCGGGGTCCCCAAACGGCGCCTCATCCCCACTCCAGGTGCCTCGCAGGTGAGGGGTCTCCTCTGTGAGGGCCAGAAAGTGCTCTGTGTTGGCATGAGAGGTTCAGAGAAGCCCCGGGCCCTGCTCTGGCCCCGCAACCCATGGCTGGAAGAACAGGACATGTTCCGGCCATGCATCCTGGGGATGATCCATGCCAGTGGTACCTTGTGGCCAGGGGGGCCCGATGGCCAGAGGTCAGATGGTGGGAATCAGCCCTTCTGCTGTGGAGCAGGCTCTACGCGGATCCCAAGGCTGCAGGGTCAGCGGGCAGCTCAGCTCCTGCTGCATTCGAGTCTTCCAGGACCCCACTCCCAGGCCCGCCACCCCAAAGCAGGCCTTGCCACCTTCCCTTGCTCCCCAGTGGGCCTGAGGCGAACTCAGTCCAGGCGGGGCCCTGCGGGCAGGATTGTCCCCACCGCTGCTCACCCAAGCCCTCAGCCACCGTGGTGGGTGGGTGGGGGCCCACTGGGGCCAAGGATGTCCCAGCCATCTCCCCTCTGAAAAGATCTGGGGGACCACCTTGTCTTCCTGGGGACAGACAGGGGGACTGTTTTGATACCAGCAGACCACTCACATGCCAGCTGTGCATGGGAGGCCCTGGCCTGTAGTGGGGGTCCCCAGAGCCGCTCCTTCACTAAGGGGGTCCTCAGCACCAGCTGGTTCCTGCTGTTGGCCATCAGGATAAATCGCCAAGAGAATGGGGGACTGCCCTGTGGTGTTACCCACCTGCCGTCAGCCTTCTCCAGCCCACCCTGGGACCAGCCCATCACCCACCTCCTGCCCCTTCCCCCATCTGCCCCGGGGTTGGGGGCACCTCCCAAGAACCCCTCGCTCTTGATCCTCCCCTTTCCCCGTGGCTCTGCTTCTCAGGATGGGGAGCTATTTGAAGCCACGCATCTATCTGCTCCCAGAAGGCCCCACAGGAGGGGCACTGACAGGCTGGTGATGGCAGGCTGTGCCACAGGGTGTGAGGCATGGAAAGGGGAGTCCCAGACCTCAGGGCGGCCCCCAAACTCTTCCCAATCCCCCCTCCAGAGCTCCTTACCCAAGGCTGCACCAGGACAGCTGGCTCACAGCAGGGGACATGCTCCCCCCCAGCTCCCACAGCTCCCTCCACCTGCCCCAATGGTGCAGCTCCGGAACATTCCTTCCCCACCTCCTCCTCCCGCTCCCGATTTCCTCCATCTGTGCCATCTGCTCTGGCCCAGATTAGCTCTCCATCCCGGCTGCTGCTTGTCCTCAGAGCCTGGATGCCCATGGCGGGGAAGCCCCTGTCCCCAGCTCCCACTTGCTGGCACCTCCAGACTCAGTTTCCTCATCTGTTGCTGGGGTGCAGTTGGACCGTGTCCACAAGTAGTAGTCACCCACCGAAGAAGAGCTGCTGGTCCCATCACCCCCTTGCCCCAAGGGAGACCCAGGCGCTTGAGTGTCCCCCAGACTCCAAGGGCCAGCCCCTACTGACTGCTTAGGGAGTGACCCAAGGTACTTCTCCTCTATTGCCCTCAAGGTGGCAGCCGGAGGTCCAGGAGCTGATTGACCAGCTGGAGGGAGTGTCAGCCACTCAAACCGCTACCTCTAGGACCAAGGCGAAGGTCACAGAGCCCAAGGAGTTCAACCTGACGGTCCCCAGGCCCCGGGCCATCCCAGTGCCTGAGCCAGTCCCCACCATGGCCAAGCCGAGACCGGTGAGTCGAGCGTGTGGGGTGAACACAGGTTTGTGCTACCAGGATATCCAGGCCAGGGGCATGGACTGTGTCGGCTGGTGGGGGACAGGGCTCCTCCTGGCTAAGAATCAGACCAGGAACATTTCATGACCCCCAGCCTGCGGAGAGGCAAGCGCTGGCCTGCAGCCCATCACATACTGGGCCCTCAGCAGGTGCTGGGGAGAGCTGCTGGCCGAAGGCTCAGCTCCTGGAGTTGGAGGCTGGAGCCCAATTTTATCCCTGGTGCAACAGGCCATCCCTCCCCATTCGATGCTACACACACAGATCACACTACACACACTCTCCAGGCCGCGGGCAGGTGATAACATCTGTCTGGGTGAGCCCTAGTCATACCCATCCCCACTTCCAGACCTCTGCACATCTGTCCCATTTGCCAAGGGTCTCTTCATCTTCCCCCGCCTCTCTGGCTTATCAGCCAGGATCCTCTGAACTTCAAGTAGTGGAAAAATACAGTTCAGACTGGCCTAGACAGTCGACCACTTGCTGGCTGACTCATGACTGAAGTAGGATAGGCATCAGGCATAGTTGGATCAGGGTTCCAGCTATGCCTCTCTGTGACTCTACCCTGGCCCCCTCTGTAAGTTGATTTCATCTTTGGGCTAACATCCTTCATTTTAATAAAAATCCAGGCCTCACACTCACAGTGTACACTATTCAGGGCATGAGGGGACACCTTGGGCCAAGAATTCTTTGGAAAAGTCTGATTGAACCAGCTTAGGTCTCATGCCTGCCTTGAGCTGATTGCCATCATCAGGGATGTAATATCCTGACTGGTCTTGGCCTCTACCCTAAGCATGGGAGGTGGACTCAGCCTCCCAGGGCCAATCTAGGTCCCCAGTAGGGCTAAGGACTGTATGGGAGGGTAAGAGGATGGTGCTGGGAGGATCCAGTCCCACCATCCTTCAGGTCTCGTTAAAATATTTCTTCCCAGAGGTTTTTTATGAACCCTCCACTCTGTTGGGTCCCTCACTTAGTTTCCTTCTCATTGACCCTAGCTCCTTTTCTTCCTAGCATTGCTTGGTGAATTTGTGGGCCTGCTTCTTATCTGTCTTCTCTACCACCTCATCCATCTTATTTGTCCTGCACTCCCAATGCCTCTGGCATAGTCCTGGCCCAGAGCAGACGCTCAGTAATTGTCGGATGGATGGATGGATGATGGATGGATGATGGATGGATGGATGGATGGATGGATGGATGATGGATGGATGGATGATGGATGGATGGATGGATGGATGGATGGATGATGGATGGATGGATGGATGGATGATGGATGGATGGATGCTGGATGGATGGATGCTGGATGGATGGATGGATGGATGGATGGATGGATAAAAGGATAGATGTATGGATATGTGGATGGATGGATAAATGGATGGGCAGATGGATGGGTATGGATAAAAGGATAGATGGATAGACAGATGGGTGAGTGGATGGAGGGTGGGTGGATGGGTGGATGAATGGCTTGATGGATGGATGGCTGGATGATCAAATGGATGTATGGATAGCTGGAAAGATAGATGGGTGATGGATGTACGGATAGATGACCAGGGGCCTTGTTGCTAAGCAACCCTATGCTTACCCTTCTGTAAGCTGTGAGATGCTGGTGGACATTCACCTTCCCTGCCCAAGGAACTGCAGGTGTGCTCCGTCCACCCACCCCACCTTGCCCCGCGCCAAGACCCCCTTCCCCTCCTGGGCCGAAGCCTGCTCCAATTCACTCATTCATTCATTCAACAGTTACAAAATGCCAGCTGGGCATGATCTTGCATGCCTGTAATCCCAGGACTTGAGAGGCTGAGACAGGAGGATTGCAGGTTTGAGGATAGCCTCAGCAACTTAGTGAGACACTCAACAACTTAGTGAGATCCTGTTTCAAAAAAAAAAAAAAAGAGCCGGGCGTGGTGGCGCACGCTTGTAATCCCAGTACTTTGGGAGGCGGAGACTGGAGGATCCTGGTTCACAGCCAGCCTCAGCTCTCTCTCCCTCTCTCTCTCCCTGTCTCTCTCTCTCTCTTTCTCTCTCTATCTCTATCTCTATCTCTATCTCTATCTCTACTTAGTGAGGCCCTCCACAACTTTGTGAGACCCGGTTTCAAAATAAAGTATTAAAAAAATAGGGCCAGGGGTGTAGCGCGGAGGTAGAACGCCCCTGGGTTCAATCCCTGGTACCACAAAAAAAAAAAAAAGAGCCGGGCATGGTGGCGCATGCTTGTAATCCCAGTACTTGGGAGGCTGAGACTGGAGGATCCAGGTTCATGGCCAGCCTCAGCTACTTAGTGAGGCCCTGTTTCAAAATAAAGAATAAAAAATAGGGCTGGGGGTGTAGCTTGGAGGTAGAATGCCCCTAGGCTCAATTCCTGGTACCACACATACACACAAAAATTAAGCTGAGCATAGTGGTGCACGCCTGAAATCCCAGTACTTGGGAGGCTGACAGGAGGATTGTAGGTTCTAGGCCAGCTTCAGCAACTTAGTGAGACCCTGTTTCAAACTAAAGAAAAAAGAAATAGGGCTGGGGGTGTATGCCCCTGTGTTCAATCCCTAGTACCACACACACAAAAAAAATAAAAAATAAAAAAGGGCTGGGGGTCTAGCTCAGAAGTAGAATGCCCCTGGGAAACCAGGGGCATCCCCAGTACCAAAAAATTAATTAGTTAATTAGAGCTGGGGTATAGCTCAGAGATAGAGTGCCCCTGGGTTTAATCCCCAGTACTACCAGAGAGAGAGAGAGAAAGACCCTCAAACATGACTTTAAAAAAAAAAAAGAACTGAGCTGGGCGTGCTGGCGCATGCTTGTAATCCCAGTACTTGGGAGGCTGAGACAGGAGGATCGCAGATTCACGGCTAGCCTCAGCTACTTAGTGAGGCCCTCCGCAACTTAGACCCTGTTTCAAAAATAAGGAAAAAAAAATAGGGCTGGGGATGTAGCTCAGAGGTAGAATGCCCCTGGGTTCAATCCCCAGTACTGCAAAAACAAAAACAAAAACAAAAAAAACCCTGGAAGGAGTGAGTGAGCCTCAGGTTGTCACCGGAAGAGCGGCACAAGCAAAGCACGGGCAGAGCAGGCAGTGCCCCCACCCCAAGTGCTGGAGGGCATTCGGGGGAGGGAGACTACAGCGCAGTGAGGAGGGAAACAAGGCGGGGAGGGAGTGGGCCGGTCACACACCCACTGGTGGGAGCAGAGTCAGGACGCATGCCAGCGTGGGCTGGTGCCCACCCATAGCCCCTCTGGCTGCCAGGGCAGAGGAGGGTGGTGAAGCCAGAGGGCAGGGCTGGAGAGGGAGGTGAGAGAGCGAGTCTCGGCAGAGGATAGCTCCCGTGCCCCGGCGTGGGCAAAGAATATGCAGCATGGGGTTCCAGGCCCAGAGGCTAGGGCAGGAGGCTGGAGGCAGCTGAAATGCACGGGGGAGGCAGAGAGTGAGGACGATGGGCTCAGGAGGCTGGACTTCAGGGGCGTCCAGGCTGACTCCACCACCCTGGGGGATCCCTGCAGGGTAGCTCATTTTTCTGGGGTCCCTGACACCCTCTGGCCCTCTGCCGGAGTCACCCTCTGCCTGTCCCTTCAGTCTGGGGAGCTGGACGCCTCCCCTTCTCACTCCCTGCTGGCCTGGGGCCATCTCATCTGGGGCCATCTCATCCGGGCCAAGCAGGTATCCTCGGTGCTGCTGGCCTCCCACCTCCCTCCGCCCACCCCAGCCCCATGCTCAGCTCCGAACCCCGGGCCTGATGGCTCTCCACCCGGACCTACGCCCAGTGGTGCCCAGGCAACGCCCAGCAGCTCCGTTCCACTCCCCATCCACTCTCCTGCCAACTGGCGCCACCTGCCCCTTCTCCCACACACTGGCCACGCCGGCCCTGGCATTTCTAGACCCCTCCCCATCACCACTGTTGACCACAGGCACCCGGCCCCCTCTCCACAGATCCCACGGAGCACCTACGCTGAGCCCAAGGAGCAGCAGTCGCTACAGCTGATCAAGCGGTACAACCGCCACAAAGCTGAGGTGGCCACGGGACGCCTCCCCGGTGTGGGGGAAGGGGGGAAGGAGGAGGGCGACCCCTGGGGCCTGCAGATGAGGGTGGCTACAGGTGGGCAGGAGCCGCCTGGTGTCGTGGCAGGAGCTGCTGCTGAGAGCCAACATGGAGGAGTTGCGGTGCGCCATGCCCCGGTCACGCAGGGAGCCGCCAGAGCAGGTAGTGCCCTCCAGCCCCAAGGCCAGATGCAGGGTGGCATTTTCTCATGTCATTAAAAAGTTCTTCCTGCCCAGTGTGGTGGCACCTGTAGTCCCTGCTGCTCCGGAGGCTGAAGCGGGATAAATGTTTGAATCCAGGAGTTAGGGGGCTAGCCTGGGCAACATATGGAGACCTTGTCTCAGACAAAAGAAAAATAAAAGCCAGGCATGGTGGCTTTGATCACAATGCTTGGGAGGCTGAGACAGAAAGGTCACAGGTTTGAGGACAGCCTCAGCAATTTAGCAAGGCCCTGTTTCAAGTAAACAATAAAAGCTGAGCATGGTGGCACATGCCTATAATCCCAGTGCTTGGGATGCTGAGACAGGAGAATCACAGGTTCAAGAACAGCCTCAGCAACCTAGCAAGAAAACAAAAAATAAAAAGGGTTGGGAATGTAGCTCAGAGGTAGAATGCCCCTGGGTTCAATCCCCAGTACCACAAAAAAATAAATAGCAATAAAAAGGGCTGGGGATGTAACTCAGAGGTAGAATGACCTTGGGTTCAATCCCCAGTCCCCCCCCCAATTAATTAATTAATTAAAAAGGGCTGGGGATGGAGCTCAGTAATAGAGTGTTTGCCAAGCATGCTCGAGGTCCTGGCTTCAATCTTGTGTTGCAAAAGAAAATAAAGTGCCTTCTGGCACTGAAATGGCACAATGAGCCACTTATGTAGCATTTTCCCACCATAGACAGATTCCCAGTGACGCTGGGAGTGATCCTGGAGCCACGCAGAGTGAAGCCGAGAGAGCTCCCAGGCCCAGGCACGCACGCCACAAATGCTCCCGGCGGGATGTGCAGGGCGCGTCACAGCTGCTGGGCGGAAGCCCACCAGAGGCAGCCCTGCAGCTGCAGGCTCTGCGTTTCCAGCCGCCCGCACTGAGCATTCTGTACTTCCATATGGAAAAAATGAGGGGTGATGGCCAGTGAGGAAACGCGCAGGAGCATCACAGGAAGGCTGTTCTCAGCTGGGAGCAGTGGTGTACACCTGGAATCCCAGTACTTAGGAGGCTGAGACAGGAGGATCACAGTTTTGAGGCCAGCCTCAGCAACTTAGCAAGACCCTGTTTCGAAATAAAATATAAAATAGGGCTAGGGGTGTAGCTCAGGAGTAGAATGCCCCTGGGTTCAACCCCCAATGCCGGAAGGAAGGAAGGAAGGAAGGAAGGAAGGAAGGAAGGAAGGAAGGAAGAAAGGAAGGAAGGAAGAAAGGAAGGAAGTTAATTCTCTGCAGATGGCCCACCGCCTGGGTGGCAGCAGGATCACAAGGTGGCCACTCCCCAGCAGCTGGGCAGGCCTGAGACTGCACCGTGCAGCAGCATGCCTGGGGTGTGGTGACCACCTTTTACCAGCTGTTCCCTTCACTTGTGGTGCCCTGCCAGCTGTGCCAGCAGGCAGCAGGAGGTGGGGCAGCGACTCAGGAAGCCCCTAGGAAAGATCCCAGCCCTTAGGATAGCTGAGGAGAAGGACACTGAGCCCTGTGGCCAAGCCACCCGGTCTGGGGACCATTGTCCCCTGGCCCAGGGGGTCCTGTACCTCCCATCTGGGTGGACTGGCACCCCAGCAAGACTCTGGAGGGCACTGGAAGACAGAGGTGCTGCTCCAGGGGCCAGAGCGGGAGCTCTCTGATGTGCAGCTGGAGTCGGGGCAGTGGGGAGGCAGGCTTTCCAGGGCACTGGGCCAGTGTCCTCCCAGGTGCCTAGGTGCCAGGCTGTCTCTGCCTGACATCTGCAGGACTCCAAGAAGAGGCTGCTGCGTGGATCCTTACCTCGCATTCGAAAGACTCCAAAGCTGACCTTCTTCAGGGTGAGGGGCTCTCCCTGATGCCCACACCTCCCTACCTGCCCCTGGAGGCTCTGATGGTGGCAGCGGGCACCCAGGGCCCAAGGATGGCCCCGCCCTGAGGCTGGGAGGAGGACCTGGGCAGGGGACAAGGGGAGGGCAGGATGGGAGGGCAGATACTGCTCCTGAGCCCCACACCTCTCCACAGCCTGACAACGTCCCAGTCAAGCTGAACACAGCCGCCATCCTTCGGGAAGGTGCCCTGTACCAGCGGGAGGTGGAGAAGGAGCTGCAGAGGTGAGGGGTGGGGGCAGCAGCTCCTCTTTGGGCCCTCTGCCCACCTTCCAGGGCCTCCCCCTTGAGAGGGAAAGGAGGAGGGGCCGGTGGCTGGGCAGCTCAGCAGAGAAGGGGCTGGGGGTTCTGATGACGTTGGGGAAAACATCAGTTTCTCCTATTCTCTCTCTCAACAACACGCTTCTTACCCCAGATGTGTGGGCGTTCTCCCCACCACCAAGCAAGCCACGCTGAGCGGTGGGCACTAGCCAGGGTCTGCTAATGCAACTCTGCTCTGACTACCTGGGGACAGGGTCAGCTCCCACACATTGAGGGTTCAGTCCAAACTCCACCCCCAGGTGCCAATCACAATCCCCAGGTGGCTTTACCCGTGCTTCTGACCGAGCTGCTATAAACCAGGGTTTCCACATGCGTCTCCTCCAGTCATTGCTAGAGCAGCTCACAGAACACAGGGACACACTTATTTACAAAGGATATTACAAAGCTGGGTGTGGTGGTGCACACCTGTAATCCCAGTACTTGGGAGGCTGAGACAGGAGGATCCCAGGTTTGATCAGCTACTTAGAGAGTAGCTACTTAGAGAGTAGCTACTTAGAGAGGCCTTCAGCAACTTAGTGAGACCCTGTTTCAAAATTAAAAAATAAAGCTGGGCCTGGTGGTACACGCTTGTAATCCTAGTACTTGGGAGGCTGAGACAGGGGGATTGCAGGTTCGCCGCCAGCCTCAGCTACTTAGTGAGGCCCTCTGCAACTTAGTGAGACCCTGTTTCAAAATAAAGAATAAAAACTAGGGCTGGAGCTGGGCATGGTGGCGCACGGGGCTGGGGGTGTAGCTCGGAGGTAGAATGCCCCTGGGTTCAATCCCTAGTACCGCAAAAAAAAAATAATAATGTTAATAATAAAAATAGGGCTGGGGGTGTAGCTTGGAGGTAGAATGCCCCTGGGTTCTACATCCAGTATCACACTGTCTCTCTCTCTCTCTCTCTCTCTCTCTCACACACACACACACACACACACA